>JBBBDQ010000763.1:3422500-3590000 GCA_037127315.1 Ascarosepion bandense
TTTATTTTCCTTCCTTTCACCATACGGTCAGGTTTGGACCCACTAGAGTTACGGTCTAATCGATTTCTATTTTTTCCTCAGAATAGGTCCTTTGCAGTGGTGTGCAGTAATATGAATCAATTTTAGAGGTCTATGATAAAATTTGTTTGGCCTTGAAAAATACTGCGTCATTCCTGATTATATCAATTTTTTATCACACCCAGACACTTTTGTATTGGCTGTCGATTAGGTGTCCTATGGTCATTGTCTGCGATGGACGTTACTCCAAGGTAACGTACGAAAACTGTAACGCTGCACGAACACACCGGCAAGCTTACAGAGAGATCGCGGATATTGTTAGTGTCAGCCTTTCAACTGGCGGTCCTGCCATTAAGGCGAAGAAAAAAACTGGATCCATCAGTCCAAAACATAAAGGAAAATGCGGTCAGAAGAGAAAATCAAAGCCGATAGACGACGTATACGTGATCCGGGAAAGTGTGAAAGATCCTAGGAAAATATTATTTGTTTTGTTTCAGTTAATTTGTACAAGGGTGTATGTACTTGGGTTTATATATATATATATATATATATATAGTCTAGCTGATTTCCTTTAGTTTCTCTTTGTTTATGCATTTAGCACATTTGTTATTAAGTATAATATTAATATTAGTTTCTCATACTGTAGTTGAAAAAATATATAACAAGCGTTTGTTTCTAAGTTTAACATCTCATCTCGCTTAATAATATGGGAAATAATAAATACCTTATTTTCCGGCTTACAAGAGGCACGTTTTTCCGAAAAAAATACACTGAGAAATACGCGTGCGTCTTCCAAGACGAATGTATCAGTTATCACCATGGTTACCACAATGGCATGGATGGTAGTGAGGATCATTTATTGTACATGACTAAAACTAGTGATGACTCTGCTGATGATAGTTTAGAGTTTTTACATAAATCCTGCAGTGACGAGATTTGGGGATTCGAGGATAAATAAAATTTCTTTGTTTCATATTTTAACATGCATATGCTTAAAACGTTTTATGAAAACGAAACCACCCTCAGACAATGAAAGATATATAATATAGGTGTCTCCTGTCACTTTCGAGACCTAACTTTTAAACTTAATTTTTAAGAATGAAAACGTTTTCTTGAAACTTTTATTTAAGTTTTAATTGAAAGCTAAATGATTAAATTTACTATTTCTAGCTAGAAAAACACTTTGGTTTATTTCAAACAGAAATTATAATGATTGGAAGATAAAAGTTTGAGTTTTTTTTTTCAATATTTGAATTTTGCCGCCATTTTTGAGCGATCGACACATTTGTAAACAAAAGTTAATTCCCGGTTTTAAAAATCTTGCAAAAATAAAATATACATTTGTGACACATTATTTTTAGAAAATTAGCAAATTTTATGTTTAATTAATCTGATTTATACAATTATTATTTATAGCGTTAAATTTAGAATAAAACTGTTTCTTAATCACAGATTTGAACGTCTTGACTTGTCCGCCGTATATCAAAACGTGTTGACAGTTTCGTGATTATAGAGAAGATAAAAAGCGTATGGCGTTCACAAGTGACAAAAATTTAACAAATGTTTTCCGGGCAAGAGAGAAAACTCTGATCTTTTAATTTGAACATAAAAATTACCATACAAAAAAAAAAACTTCAAATACACACACACAAAAATATTAAATTGTTTTAATAATATGAAGGCCAAACGATTTCTATTAAACTTTTCAATTTTTGATAGGCAATATAATCTTCAAGTATTAATTTAAAAATCTAACTGCAACATATCTTCAAAATATCTTTAGAATATTTTTGAAACTTTATAAATTACTATAATTTAAAAAAATGAAAACAATTCTTTTAAAATTTTATTAGTAATCGGAATTTTTTTTCTTTATAGACTATAATGTCCTTAAGTTTTATTATTTATTTAAGCTTAAATTAAATAGTATCAGAGTTTTATTGCATTTTTTAATTTACTTTATTTCAGATTTTTGAATACAGAGGCCAAATTTAAAAAAAAATAGATGATTTATATTTCCCAATGAGTCCTGCGTTTAACTAATAAAATAATAAACAGCAACAAAGTAAAATCTATTAAAATTTCATGGATTTATGTGGAGTGGGGTAACAGAGGTAAAAAATGTTTTAATAAAAATTTTTTAAAAATAATAATTTAAAAAGTAATTTCATTCATTTGTGAATGAGTACTAAAAGTTTTATTAAAATCCGACAATTATTTGATTTTTGCGAGAATTTCCAAATTAATGTTTGTCACCGGAAAAAGTGGGTGATGTCATAATTACGTTTTCCATTGTAAATAGTCGTAACGTTTTGGTTACTTGTTGCAAGATTTTCTGCCAAAATTTCGAACATGTTAGAAGGGATTATATATATTTTTAAATAATTAAAAATACAAAGTAGATCTTTCGTCTTAATAATAATGTAGGTACCTCCATTATTCGCGGGAAAAGGAGCAGAGCGTAATACAAAAGGCCACAAACTTAACGAAATTAAGCTTTTATCCTCAAAATGTGGATGTTATTATTAAAAGGAAAGATCAAAGAATTTTCTAATTATTTTTTGAATTGGTTTAATCTTTTCTAACAAGTTCGAAATTTTGGTTAAAATGCTTGTTTTGTTTACGTCATCGCCTTCTACGAAGTTCAACATCTTTTCCCTTTTTTCGTTGAAAACACATTAATTTGAAAATTGTTGTACAAATCAAATAATTGTCCGATTTTAATGACATTTTCAGAACTTATTCACAAATAAATGAAATTATTTTTGAAATATTTTATTTTAGAAAATATTGGTAAACATTTTTTTTAAATGTGTTACCACGCACTTTCTTAATTTCATTATATTTCGTACAGAACCTTCTTATTTCTTGCAAATACCCTTGGGAAAGGGTATTAATCCGTCTCTTCCCTCCAGTTATGGGTTAAATAACAGGACAGATTTGGTTCTATAGCTTTGGCTGGCTACCATTTTACCGCAGAAAGCAATGGCAACCTACTGCGGGATAATGTTCTGCCCAGTCAGTCATGTCTCTTTGGAGACATGATCGCCCAAGCGTGTTTCACGTATGGCACTTAACTGACTGACTGACTATTTAGTTGAAAATCTTCTCTGAATTGAAACATAATGAATCCAATAAAACTATGACATTAATTTTAATTGTTTTGTAAATAGGTAATATTAAGGACATTATTGTCTGAAGAAAATAAAATTTTTCTGATGAATAATGAATTTTTACAAGAATTTTTTCATTTTTCTTTTGCATTGTAATTATAATAATTGATAATAGTTTAAAATCGTGTAAAATTCTGTAATGTGGTATTTATTGGATGTGATATAGTAATTAAGTGGAAACGAAATTTACGAGTCCAAAATTGCAAAGATTAATAAACGTAGTTACGCTTCCCAATTTTTAAAATAATTTTTAATTTGTTTTATTTTTACCTTATTTTCATGTATGGTAGACTGAAATTGCCATTATTATGAAATGGTTACGTAATTTAAGAGTTTTGTCCCTTCACTTAGATTTATGAAAATTGTTGTTTTTAGGCATGCGTAGAACCTGTCATCACTAATCAGTCAACAGTCCGTCACACCTTCGATCAGATGAACTCGACCAATCGTTAATAATTTGTTGTGTATTTTTATGCTATAAGTAAATCATTTTTTTTTTAATCAGCTAAATTTAACTTTTGATTTTCTAATTTTACTAAAATTAAGTGTCAAAAATCTTTTGAAATCTTTTTGAAATAGATGAAATTTGTTTACAAATTTCTTAAAATTAAGAAAATGGCCGTTTTTAAAAAAAATTAAGAAATCGAAAATAATTGTAACTTTCAAATCTATATAGTTTCTATCTGAAATACACCAGACATTTTTACTTAATGGAAACAATAAATTTAATCATTAAGATTTTAATTAAATCTAAAATGAAATCTTCAAGAATGTTTTTTCATTTTAAAAATTCATGCCGAAAAGTGTAGGTACCTATTTCATTTTGATGGAAAAAAAACTTCGTTTTAATTATGTATGGGGCTTTTTTTTATACATACTATGATGTTTTTTTAGCGATTTAGTGGAGGTACCTAACCACCAACTAGTATGTCATTGCCATACGAACAAAATCGTAAATGTAAATAATACCTGGCGCCAGTATTAGAGAGACGCGTGGTGAATGTGTTTTACGAGAATGGTTTTCTTCTTGAAAATTTCTTTCCAGTATTAGAATGGGTCATCCATGCCACAGTGCCTTGTAAGGCGGAAAATATAGCATGTCATTATGAGGTTTGTTTTTCTATTTCAATAATCTTTTAAATATAACATATTCTTGAAAATAACTTATTTTTATAGTTTGTAAATACAATTCTATACTCTTAAAAAACAATCACGTTTTTCTTTAATAATCTTGCAAATAAGTCACTGAATAGAGAAAAAGCACTGAATATTAAAAATAAGTCGTTGAATATTAAAAACAGAGCTTAACATTTTTGCTGTCATTTTCTAGAGAGAAATAAATAAATTAAATATAAAATATTCTTGTAAATAACTTATTTTTATAGTTTGTAAATACAATTCTATAGTCTTAAAAAACAATCACGTTTTTCTTTAATAATCTTGCAAATAAGTCACTGAATAGAGAAAAGCACTGAATATTAAAAATAAGTCGTTGAATATTAAAAACAGAGCTTAACATTTTTGCTGTCATTTTCTAGAGAGAAAATCTATATAATCAGTTTCCTATGCATTTTAAAGCCAATCCACCACAAGCAAGGCGATAACGTCACTAAGATGCAAGCGGATACTGGGAGTAAAAGATGATAAATTTAAACAGGAGTGTTTTTTTGCTGTTTAGTAATTTAAACGCTGTTTAGTAATTTTTTTGCTGTTTAGTAATTTAAATACTCCTTTTAAACAGGAGTGTTTTTACTGTATTTTTTACTGTATTTTACTGTACTTTTTACTGTATTTTTTTACTGTATTTTTTATTTTTGTATTTTTGTATTTTTTTTACTGTATTTTTTTACAGCATTTTTTTTACTGTATTTTTTATTTTTTGTATTTTTGTATTTTTTTACTGTATTTTTTACTGTATTTTTTTAGTATATTCGATTCCTTTACGAGGAACCGGAACCGAATACTAAACAGCAGAAAACACTCCTGTTTAAAAGACCTGGTAGGAGCGTGGACCGGACGATTCTAAAAATAGGTTTTAAAACAATCAATACTACCGAGGAAGTCTATGATAATAACGGTTCCCGGATAAATTACGCCCTTTTGCAACACCCATTTTATGCCTGGTTCTAGGTAATCGACTCTTTAACAGCTCGACTTCAGTTACATTTACACCGACAGGATGTCGCTTCTCTCCGTCTTTTCTACAAATATTTTCACGGCTTCTGCTCTGACGGGATTATTTCCCTGGTGTCCTGACCACATAAATTTACTCGTGCTACTAGATTGGCAGCTAGGTCTCACCCTTTTACCGTCAAAATAGTCAGTTGTAACCCCACGCTTCTACTCTTACAGTTTCTTTTCTCGCACTTCCCGCCCGTGAAAATCTATTCCGTATACTTGTTTTCGTGATAGCTACACTCTCCAAAAGTTTAAATGCAACGTCAATTGCCATCTTTCATTTCCTTAATTCCCATCTTTCACTTATCATTCCTTCGATATCCCATGTACCTTGTTTCTTTTGTTTTTTTTTTTTTTTTGTTCTTTTCTTTCACTGTAACCCTTTGTGCACCAGTGGCGGTCCCGCCTTGCTTGAGGTGTAACGATTATAAAAAAAGAAAAGAAAAGTTAAACATTACCTTAAAGGATTTCTTAAATGTTTATTTTCTTGTACTTACGTAAGCGATGTTTTTTTTCAGCCATAAGTTTTATAATTGCAGACGCAAGTTTTTCTTTTGCTGATATTTTTTGCTTTGATCCGTCTAAGAATTAGAAATGCATTTAATTTCATTTTAATTGGAAAACGGTACTAAAATTTAGTTAATTTTGATAATACATATAAATAAAAAAAATATAAAAAAATATTTTTCATGTCTAAAGTTTCCTGTTTTTTACTTATCTACAAGTGGATATTTCTCCGATACTTAACCACCATTACTGAGTTCATCGATTTTACATAACAGATTTCATGCCTTGATGGTATTTTAAGATTGGAAACGTTTCACGAAATCATCTGTGTTAACAGTAATATTTAGTATTTGTCTATATTTCTGAGATGAGGTAGTATTTACAGTATTTACATTATTCGGACTATTGTCCTCATCTTTGTTGGCATTTGTATGAAGTTTAATAATAGATCATTCTATTTGTCTATATTTCTGAGATGAGGTAGTATTTACAGTATTTACATTATTCGGACTATTGTACTCATCTTTGTTGCCCTTTGTACGACGTTTTGGCTGATGCACGCTTCGGCCTTCATCGGGTGCAAACAATTTCTCCGATCATCAGTTAAACAATTAGATAATCGGCTCATATTCAAACTTTCAGCCAATAAAGTATAATTCGCATATTTATTAAAAGCGAACTCAAAGCATATGTTGGTTGGTTGTTTTGTTTTATGGCATATTAACCTCGACGGGTCATTTATTGCCAACTATTTTTTTAAAATTTATTTATTGCTGGTAACACCGTTTTCTTTCAACAATTTATTGTTGTTTTTTATATACGTTTTTGTGTCTAGTAATACCTTTTTCTTTTCGAGTATCAAGATTAATTGGGATTTGTTTTTAAGGGTAGGGTCCCCAAGTCGTACCCTGTTATTTAACTAATAACTGGAGGGAAGAGATGGATTAATACCTTTCCCAAGGGTACCAGTGCTTAAGTGAATGCAGGGTATTCAACTGGAATTCCAACTCGGCTCACCGATTTCTCTTTCCGAGCCGATATCCACTGCACCACAACGAACATCCGTCACTAACGCTTACAGCACCTGGTATTCCCAAGCGGTCACCCATCTAAGTACTGACTAGGATCAATGTTTCTTACAAAGCATATGTGACAAAGACATAATTTAATGTAAATTTGATATAAATATTGCTTCAGATATGTCACCTATTAACTGGATTTTAATTTGCTATTCGCTGTTCATAAAATGATTTAGCATCTCTGTTATTGGATTTCATATTCTTAGTTTCATTTTTTAATAGTTTTGTGTTCCCTGGAAGTTTTAAACTCGTTTTTCTTTATCTAAATATTAGAAATTAAATTTGAATTTAACCAGGAACGGAGATCTTCCTAATTTAGGTCGTAGATTAGCAACTTTAATCGAGTGAACGTCAGAGTTGAAATCGAGTTTAGTCCACGACTTGTGGACATTAAAATAAGACAAACACATAAATTTAACTATCTGAGAGTTTTTCTTTTAAGAAACGACAATGTGAAACTGAAAACAGAATTGGAACAGCAAAACGTTCTTTTCGAAAGCTCAACAGCCTATGAAGAAAATGGAAAAATAATTAGAAATAAATAATAGTGAATCGCTATGTAATATCAATTCTTTTTATACGTCAATGAATGCTGAACAATTTCCCCGCAGATGGAGAGCAGAGCAGGGAATTAATAAAAACGAATGTTACGTGAGAAACAAAGAAAGGAGGGATGGACCGTTATGTAATATCAATCCCTTTTGTATGACAGATGAAGAGGAGACTCGAGTATTAAGAAATAGGAAAGTTTATGCATAAACAAAGAAAATGTTGAAATACAATGTAATATCAATCCTTCTATAGAGGTGTGCCTTGTGGTGCAGTGGATATCAGCTCTGAACGAGAAATCGAGGAGCCGAGTTCGAATTCCAGTTGAATTCCCAGCATATATCCGTGCAAATCGCCTTGAGAAAAGTATTAATCCGTCTCTTCCCTCCAGGGATGTGCGTTGTGGTCCAGTGAATATCGACTCGGAACGAGAAATCGGAGAGCCGATTTCGAATTCCAGTTGAATTCGTTGTAATCATATACGCGCAAATACCCTTGGGAAAGGTATTAATCCGTCTATTCCTTCCAGTTATGGGTCAAATAACAGGACAGATTGGGTTCTATAGCCTTGGCTGGCAACCAGCCTACCGCAGAAAGCAATGGCAACCTACTGCGGGATAATCTTCTGCCCAGTCAGTCATGTCTCGAAAGAGACATGATCGCCCAAGCGTGTACCACGTATGGCACTTAACTGACTTCCCTCCAGTTATTGTTTAAATAACAGGACAGATTGGGTTCTATAGCCTTGGCTGGCAACCAGTCTACTGCAGAAAGTAATGATCGACCAAGCGAGTATCACGTATAGCATTTAACTGACTGACTGATATGGCTGTGAACGCTTAACAATTTCCTTACACACGAAGAGGAGACTCGAGTATTAACAAACAGGAATCTTTAGTTAGAAATGAAGAAAAGACAGATGTACTGCTATGTAACAACAATCCTCCGCTATGACAGCTGAAAGATGAATGTTTCAGTAGAAACCAAAAAGAGCTGCTATGTAAAATAATTCCTTCTCCATGATGTTACGAGGATGCATTTATATATAAAATAATATTAATAATCTCTAAAAAATTATAGTAAGGGATTCTATTGAGACCTACTTGTTATTACAAAAAAAATTTAATTCATGAAGTTAAATAGAGAAATTAGGAATAGAACGTTTTGGAAGATTCTAGAATATTCAAGTAAAATCTAAAGAATTGGAGAAGATTCTAGAAATATGTAAATTAGGTGTTAGCACCTATAAAAATAGGTTTATGGGAAGAAAGTAGCTAGTTGTTAACAGGATTTATTTACACTATCAATTCCGGCCCGATTCGTGGATCTGTGCATCCAGCCGAAAGAATCTCTAAGAAAAGTTGTCTACCAATTAAAACCTGAAAGAGAACCTCATGGAACTAAAATGGGTAAATAGATTTTTTTGACCTATTCATTGACCATACTGGAAATTATTCTTTATATACACATTTAAGGATTTCCAAAAAGTATAGCACTTAATCTACTTCGCTAATTTAACTCGGTAAAGATACTGACCCTTCCTTCCCCTTCGTAACACTTCGCCTTCCAGTAGTAAACTCTACGTTTCTGTGGAAACAATTGAAATTTCTAGGATATAGAATGAGAAAAGAAGGCTTGGAAAATATGATACTTACAAAACAGAGTGAACGTAAGGAGGATAAAAGAAAACGACGCATAACTTATCTGGCGATTTAGAGTGAATAAGTGGCGGAACAAGGTTTAGGAGAAAAACAATAAGACGATGAAAGACAGAAATTTGTGGAGAGCCATAATCGTTTACGTCCTGACGAGCTAGGACCCTTGAAGATAGATCTCAACATTGAACTATCTATAAAAAAAAACAGAAAAGCAAAAGGAGTCAACGTTACTACTATCTTGCTCAGGCCATTTCCTCTAGCATTTACATAAAAAAACGACTCTAAAATCTTTCTCAAGAAGCTTTTATAATCTATATCAAATAAGGAAGAGGAATCTTGAACAGAAATGACGATGAGACAATCCAATTGCTTCCCTAGTGTTCGAAGAAACGTCATGAAGATCATTAAAACTCACTTAAGAAATTTGATACATAGAAATTAAACGTGGTTAAAACTATGAAAAGTTATTTAATTATTTTACTTAAGACGTAACCAGTTTATCATCCAGTATAAAAAAAGAATAATTTAACTAAGGGACAGGCATAATAAAAGTTAAAAGGACTTTTTATTCTTTAGACACCACTATTAAATAATGTGCGTTGTGGTGCAGTGGATATCGGGTCGGAACGAGAAATAGGAGACCCGATTTCGAATTCCAGATGAATTCGTTGCATTCACATACGTGCAAATACTAATGGGAAAAGTATGAATCCGTCGTTTCTCCCTCCAGTTATGGGTTAAATAGTAGGGCAGTTTTGGTTCTGTAGCCTTGATCGGCCACCAGTCTACCGCAGAAAGTAATGGCAACTTACTGCGGGAAAATTTTCTACCCATTCAGTCATGTTTCTTTTGAGACATGATCACCCAAACGTATATCACATAAGGATGACTGATTAAATACTAATTTCTTCTTAATGTTATTATCTTGAAAAGCTATTTTTGAAATCTTTTTAGACCATAACATAATCAGCTTTTTAAAACGGCAAATCAAAAATATTTTGTTTGTTATTTAAATGATTTACATTATTCGAACAGTCGTCCTCGTTTTGGTTGCCATTTTCATGACGTTTCAGCTGTTTTACGTTCCGACCTTCTTCAGGTGATTGGAATTTGGATTTGAACCTTTTATTTCGATCATTGGTGTAGATTGTTCTCGTTCTATGAGTCATGCAACCTCCCTCAAGGACACATGGTGGAGTAGATAAATGCATTGGTAGGACCCAGTGAGTTGACCCAAAGATTAGTAAGTTCAATACCTGGCTAACGTGGTGAAAAAAAACAAAAAACAACTGAGATACTTGAGTTAAATGTAGATATCGTTGACATCCAGAAATGGCATGACTAATGGAACGAGAACCAACTGGTCAAAATAAAGGGATCAATTCAAAATTCCAATCACCTGTAGTAAAAAAATTACAATAACAATTACAAAAATTACAATAACTCATCCCAAAAATATAGATAAATATTTAGTTTGTTTCCGCATTTTAATAATCATGTAAGCATAAAATTATTTTAATGGTGAACTCAAAGAATATTTTTATAATCTTGTAAATAAATAATTTATTGGCATAATTTACAAATTAAATTCCATAAAAGTATCTCGCATCTTTCGTTTATAATTTTTTAAATAAATAAAGGAATATGAAAAAAAATCTCTAACATTTTTGTTTTCAGTTCTCTATATAAACAAATTATGTCATGTTTTAGTAACATTCTAAAAATAGCTTTTTAAATGCAATGGAGTTTACTGTGTCGGTAGTAATAACGATTTCAAGAGAAATCAATCCATTTGATAGCCTCTTTTTTTGCCTGATCCTCAGCTAAACTTTTATGAAAAGGCTTTCTTAAATGTTCATTGATTGTACTTACGCACTTCAAGTGATTTTCCGGGTTCAATTTCAAAATTTTTGGACTCTTTTTTTTCATTTGTTGATTTTTTTTCCCTTGAGTTGTCTAAGAATTAGAAATTGATTGAATTTCATTTCAACTTAAAAACGCAATTAAGATTTAGTGAATTTTAATAATTAACCAAACTGTTTGCATAGCAGGAAAAATATATTATGAGAGGAATTGTTTTCTATTTTATTACTTACCGACGACTGGATACCTAGCACCAGTTTTCGTTTATGTTTTCGATTAGAGTTCGGCTTATTTGTGTCTCTGTACGGGGACAGATTGGCAGCTGAGAAATACGAAATACTGAAAGCTGCCTGGTCCCGGAGCATATATGCTTGAGGCTGCGTCAACCCATTGCACTGGAAGGGGTGGATCAGTGGTCGCCACCGAAGCCAGCAGAACCAACAGTTACGGGAGCGAGGCTATTTTTGTTTCAAGTGCGATTGTATCAGCTCGGTTCCCCACATTAAATAACTGACCTTGAGTCACAACAGTGGTGGTGGATACTATTTGTAAGATTGTTTCTAAGACGAAGCGGGAAGACCAAGAAGATGAGTGAAAGGACGCATATCAACTCCTTAAAATAGTATGAAAATACTAAAAATAGTATTAAATACATTTTTTTAAATGGAGTTACCTAATAATTATGGCCGGTAGTGTATGCCGTAAAAATGTTATGTTTTACTAAGTCATTATTAATATGAGAATATTTTCACAAATGATTCTTCAGTTTTATTTTGAGTTGAACCTTCACCTTACCAGTGTATTTTGATTTGGGTGGAAACCTCCCCTTACCAAGAATTAAGAAAAAGCCTACATGGTGGTGCCTGACACGGTGGTGCCTGACATGATGGTGCCTAGCTGTTACGATCTGATTTCATCTCCGCGTTGTATCACTAAGGAATTTGGTGTGCTAAGCACTTTGGCCCTTTTAATCTATGCACCTGCCTCAGAGTCTTTGCACTCTCATGGTCTTATATCAAGACTTAAACAAAAGCAATACATCAGTGTCAGAAGCCCACGACTACCCCACTCAATTCGGCCATTAAAGCTTCGACCAGTAGTTTGACATTCTGGGCCAGCCTACACATTCTATAACATTAACTTTCTTTCAGTTCGTTCAACAGAGCTGTAGCAATTACTTTGGGTTAAATTCACTGAACTCTCTAGAAGTTAATAATTGAATGGTAATTAGTTTAAAAGACCAATGTCAGAAGTCTACGACCACTCAACTTAGTTCGGGTCATTAGATTTCCGACCAGTAGTTTGCTATTCTGGACAAGCTTACGTATTCTGTAATATTAACTTTCTTTTAGACATATCTAACTTTAGCAATTACTCTGAGTTGAATTCATTGAACTCTATAGGAGCTAATAAATATTAGGTTGTCCCAAAAGTTTGTAAACACTTGCGAAATTGGTCTATCTGGTCCAGCACAATCGAGACAAGCGATGGATTCAGAAAGGACAAGAGACACCGTCGGTTCCAAAACAAGATCGATTCGGCAAGAAAGTCATATTGTGTGTTTGGTGGAACTTTGAAGAAATCGTGCATTTTGAGTTGGTTCCGAATGGTCGTGTCATCAGTGCCGAACTTTACTGTCAGCAACTTGAGCGGGTTTACGAAAAGTTGAAGCAAAAGTACCCGGTTCTGATTAACCGAAAGCGCGCTTTGATGCAGCAGGACAATGCCAAGCCACACACCGCCAAGAAGACGTTGAGGTTCTGCCACATCCAGCCTACAGTCCTTCAGATTACGGCCTTTTCCGCTCAATGCAACACTTTCTGAAGGGCCGCCGATTCGACTCGTTTGATGAAGTCAAGGAAGCATGTCAAGAATTTTTTGATTCAAAGCCGGCTGAATGGTACTTTGCCCAGATCCGAAAGCTTGCAGATCGATGGCAGAAAGTTTTGGAAAATGATGGTCTTTATTTTGAGCAATAATTTTTGTTGTTTTTGCGAGTAAAATTTCAAGTTTTTGCAAGTGTTTTCTGGTAACCTTAGATTACTTGGCGAGTAAAATTTCAATTTTTTTGCAAGTGTTTACGAACTTTTGGGACAACCTAATAAATGGTAATTAGTTTGAAAGTTTATGATGAAAATAATGGGTTGTTGCTATATACTTGGTGCAGATTCTTTTTTCACTTTCTCAGCGTATTTTCTTTTTTCATCCGATTCGAATTTCAGTTTTTTATCTAAAGAATAAAAATGTAATTTTTAGAATGGCGTCGATTACGTTATTTCAAAACTCAATGTCGTAAATTGTGTGTAAATATTATTAAATCGTCATCGATTAAACAATCAAATAAGAGACTAAGCAAAACAATTATTTACCGATTAATCTCAATTGAGTTATGTCTATATTACCAGAGAAATCTATATTAATACGATTAAAAAAAATTCCCCATAAGCAAGGCGATAAACCCACTAAGACGCAAATTGTTATTGCAGATGAAAGACAATAGAGCAAAAGAAAATGAGAAAACGTAACTGAAAATAATAAACAATAAAACAAACAGAATTCAAGGAGACAGAGGATGACGATTGGAGGTGCATTTATATTTTTGCAGATCGTAGTTGATAGAAATGCAAGAAGCCGAAAAAGAGTTCCATAAGTCAGAAGTGTGAGAGAAGAAACTATTAGAATAGAAGATACAATTATATTTTACAATTTCAACAGAAAAATGATGAGACCTAACTGCCAATCTAGTACTACGCTGAAATTCTTGAAGTCGCGGTATGAAAGAACATTTCTGATGAAATGTTCTTTCATACCGAAAGTATTCATCAGAACAATTACTTTGACTTTAAGCATACTAGGAAAATTATCACAGAAACGAAATTGATATTTTGTTAAGGAGGTTCTTCTAATAGGCTTTGCCTAACCTTTACTTAGATATATCTTTTCTAATTGTCTTATTAACATGTAAAGGGTCAGTTTATGACTTAATAAGAATAAAAAGCCGATCCCCCATTTTATGTTCTGTAAAATCTTATACAAATACCAATTTCACTACACTACCGGCCATAATTATTTACCTAATAATTATGGCAGGTAGTATAGTGAAATTGGTATTTGTATATTTTTAAAGAAATGATATATTTCATACTATTTTTAGCATTTATTGCCAAATAAAAATAGAATGGTTCTTTTGTTATTATTATTTGCAAAATTGTATAAGGCAAGGAAGCAAAGATGAACTCGTACGAATCACCCTAAATTTTCTTGATTCTTTCATTGATGAAACTGCAATATAGGTAATTATTAAATACTAGCAGTATAGATCGGCGTTGCTCGGGTGTAATGAAAGTTTTAAAACTAATCCATGATCCTGGAGCTCAGACTCTTTGGACATTGGCACGAAAGACTAAAAAGCAATAGTTGTTTCCAGTTAGAGCGAAACCGTAGACTGAAAGAAAAATGAATGGATGTAAGTCAGTTTGATTTACTGGTATCGATATCAAATAAGTTTTTTTCGTTGTAAACTGAATCGGGTTATAGAAGGAGTGGTCCGATTTTAATTAAATTTGATACACTCATAGACAAAGACATAAGAAACGATATTTAGAAGTTTCAAGGTTGCAGTTCTTACAATAGTGCAGAAAATCGGTAATATATATACATATATAAAAGGCAAGATGTTTGTGTGTGTGTATTTTTTTCAGCCCTTTTATTTTAGTTTTTGTTTCGGGATTGGCTCTAAGTAGGTATAATTGTAGTTCTTAGTCTCAGCTATGATGCCATTTAATCAGAGGACTTATTTAGCCTTCAAAATTCAGTTTACGACGAAAAAAACTTATTTGATATCGATACTAGGTAATCAAAATTTGACTTACATCCATTCATTTTTCTTTCAGTCTAGGGTTTCGCTTTAACTGGAAACAACTATTGCTCTTTAGTCTTTCGTGCCAACGTCCAAAGAGTCTGAACTCCAGGACCATGGATTAGTTTCAAAGCTTTCATTACACGCTAGCAACGCCGGGCTATACTGCTAGTATATATATATATATATATATATATATATATATATATATGTTAGGTGCGATTGGTAAATTGTCGCAATCAATTTATTATTTCAAATATTCTTTAGGCTGAGTCTGAGCTCCAGGACCATGGATTACTTTTAAAGCTTTCATTACACCCGGGCAACGCCGGGCTATCCTGCTAGTATGCGATAAAAAGCAGACCGAAATAACTTAAGAAATAACTTACGTTCAGGTTTTTCATCTTCAAATTCATGGTTTATAATTACAAACTTATTCTTAGTAGTTGGCGATTCAAAACTCTTGGTGTCCCCTGCAAAGTTAAATTCGTGACATTTTAAAACTGAAATAATCAAATTTTGATATGAACAAATGAATTTATAAAGTCAGGATTTTACTGACTTGAAGAACGGGTTTAGAAGAATTTAGCTAATTAGAATGTTGGACAGTGTCATCAAAGACGAAGAAACGACTTGAAGAAAACCGAAATATCGTTCTACAGAAGGATGCTGAGGATTCCAGAGACTGAGCATGTGAGCAACGACGAGGTTTTGGAGAGGATGAAACTGTGACTTAACATCAGGAAAAGACAGCTAAAGTTTCCGAGACACATAATTAGGAAGGAGTGTAATATTGAACTGCAGTGGGAAATGACAGGTACATTCGGCCATGGGTGAGGTCAATACGGAACAAGGGTGTTTGACAGATATATCCGGCTGTGAATGATGTCAAAATAATCAACAACAACAAAAAAACTAAAACAAAAAAAAATCCGACAGTTGGATTGAAAGACGAAGGCCGGAAGGGATAGGAGACATACTATACCAGTCTCATAATTTTGAAGGCCTCATTCAAAAGGTACGCGACATGCTATACCAGTGACAGATCTTTGTAGGCAACATTCAAAAGGTAGGCCACATATTATACCAGTGACAGAATTTTGTAGGCAACATTCAAAAGGTAGGCCACATACTATAACAGTGAAAGAATTTCGTAGGCAACATACTATACCAGTGACAGATTTTTGCAGACCACATTTAAAAAGTAGGTCACATACTATAATAGTGACAGAATTTTGTAGGACATATTCAAAAGGTAGTCTACATACTATATCAGTGACAGAATGTTGTAGGCAGCATTCAAAATGTAGGCCTCATACTATAGCAGTGACATAATTTTGTTGGCCACATACTATACCAGTGACGGAATTTTGTAGGCCACATTCAAAAGATAGGCCACATACTATACCAGTGTCAGAGTTTTGTAGGCAACATTTAAAAGGTAGGCTACATATTATACCAGTGACAGAATTTCATAAGACACACTTAAAAGTTAGGCCACATACTATACAAGTGACATAATTTTGTAGGACACATTCAAAAGGTAGACCACATACTAAACCGGCATTTTGCGAATTTGATATTCTTTATTACAGTTAAATATTAGTTTACATTTGTATATAAAATCATTTAATTCTTTCGAGAGTAGCTAAATATTGAAACTTTATTACTGAGTCAAAAAGCATTTAGGTTTCAGATGATAGACAAATATTGGTCAAGATGTGTATCTAAAAATTATTTGATCCGGGAATACATAAATATTGATCCTTTATATTAGAGTCTATATGCCTTTACCTGTAACGATGGTAGGTGAACATTGTTCTAAATTTGTACGTAAATCATTTCTTTCGGGAATAACAGAAATTTATTCGTTTATATTTGCACTTATGAGCATTTGCTTTTTATAATGGTTTGTAAATGTATGTCTAGAATTGTATCTAAGACATTTGTTTGATTAAGAAATATTAGATTGTCCCAAAAGTTCATAATCATTTGCAAAGAATAGAAATTTTACTCGCCAAGTAATCTAAGGTTACCAGAAAACACTTGCAAAACCTTGAAATTTTACTCGCAAAAACAACAAAAATTATTGCTCAAAATAAAGACCATCATTTTCCAAGACTTTCTGCCATCGATCTGCAAGCTTTCAAGTTTAGTCAAAGTACCATTCAGCCGGCTTCGAATCAAAGAATTCTTGACACGCTTTCTCGACTTCATCAAACGAGTCGAATCGGCGGCCCTTCAGAATGTGTTGCATTGAGCGGAAAAGGCCGAAATTTGATGGAACACACACAGGACTGTAGGCTGGATGTGGCAGAACCTCAACGCCGTCCAGATCTTCAAACTTGTCTTTGGTCTTCCTGACGGTGTGTGGCTTGGCATCGTCCTGCTGCATCAAAGCGCGCTTTCGGTTGATCAGAGCCGGGTACTTTTGCTTCAGATTTTTGTAGACCCGCTAAAGTTGCTGACAGTAAAGTTCGGCACTGATGGCACGACCATTCGGAACCAACTCAAAATGCAGGATACCTTCAAAGTTCAACCAAACATGCCTTTTATGCCGAATCAATCTTGTTTTGGAACCTTGTTTTGGTGTCTCTTGCCCTTTCTGAACCCATCGCTTGTCTCGATTGTGCTGGACCAGATAGACCCATTTCGCAAGTGTTTACAAACTTTTGGGACAACCTAATAGCTAAATATTGCTCGTTTGCATTTAAGTATCTAAGCATTTAAGCATGTGGTCTCTAAGCATGTAGATGTGCGTTGTGTTGCGGTGGATATCAGCTCGGAACGAGAAATCGGTGAGTCACGTTCGAATTCCAGTTGAATTCATTGCATTCATTTACGCGCAAATACTTTTGGGAAAGGTATTAATCCAACTTTCCTTCCTTCTTGCTATGGGTAAAATAGCAGTACAGATTGGTTCTATTGCCTTGGTTGGCAACTAGTCTTCTGCAGAAAGGAATGACAACCTTCTGCCCAGTCAGTCATGTCTCTGTCGATATATAATCGCCCAAGTGCGTATCACATATGACACTTAACTGACTGACTCAATATAATAGTAGGAGAAATAAGTCAATCTTCTACTGGTCCTAAAGTAGGGGATTAGTTTTTTATTGTTATGAAGTAATAAACTGAACCCCCACTATTTAATACTTAATATAATAATATGATCTGTCGCTTCGCCCTCCAACCATGGTTTAAATAGCAGGGCAGATTGGGTTTCTTTAGTGTTGGTTGGCAATGATTCTACTGCAAAAAGTAATGACAACCTACTGTAGGAAAAATTTTCTTCCCAGTCAATCATGTCTCTTTCGAGACATGATCGCTCGAGCGTGTAACACGTATGGCACGTAACCAAGTGACGGAAGGGTTTACTTGAGACGACGGTTGTTAAATATTTGTTTAGATTCGAATCCAAAAGCATCCACCCGATTCGGGATGAACTAAATATTGATCGTTTATATTTGAAATCGTTGTGGTGCAGTGGATATTGACTCACAACGATCGGGGAGCCGAGTTCGAATTCCAGTTGAATTCCTTGCATTCACTTACGCACAAATACCCTTGGAAAAGGTATTAATCCGTCTCTTGTTAAAGGTTACATAATAGGAAAGATTGGGTTCTATAGCCTTGGTTGGCAACCAGTCTACCACAGAAAGCAATGGTAACCTACTGCGGGATAATCTTTTTCCCAGTCAGTCATGTCTCTTTCGAGACATGATCGCCTAACGCGTGTATCACGTACGGCACTTAGCTGACTATATTTGAGTCTATATGCGTTTACTTGGCTCAGGGATAATTAAATATTGGGAATTTATATCTAGAAAAAGATCTCTATGATATCAATGTTACTGTCTCCTAGCTGAACCACCTGCCTTAAGTTGTGATCTCTGTCAACCCGGGTTTAGAATCAGAGTAACAATCCGTCACCACAGTAACAACTATATTTAGCTGTCCTTCCCAGTAAGGGCAACATGTGACACATGGTCAGTTATGACTGGGATTTCCGGGCTATATGGCCCGGCCAAAAAATGTCTGTCTATTTTTGCCCAGTCGTGATTCTACCCTTCGGCGGAACCACGACTGGGTTATTGCTCTCTGCTCGGAAGTAGAGAGTGCCCTTTACCCGAAGGCAGAGAGCTGACAATGTTATAGTTGAAGAGTCTCAGCAACTCTAACAACGCCGGGTTAAATGTTCCAGTGTAGCCTTTGTCTTGCATCCGGCTGATCAGTTAGCAGTGAGTCGATAGCTCTCTGCAGAGATTTTCGCTCACGAAATCATGCCCAAAGGTAGTAGAGAGTGTGACATTTACTAGAAATAAATACATCTGTCGCTACTTACGCAGGAGGTCTGATAATTCTGATTCTTCATTTAGGTCTTCTTCCGACTCGTCTTCATAACATTCACCTTAATAGAAAGGAAGACTGAAATGTTTATGAATCGAAATAATTCGCAAGTATTGCTCTAACAATCGACAAAAACAAATTCAGTAAACTTTAATTAAACAAAACTATTATAATCGTCTTAATCATAGATTTAAAAATGGAACGTAAGTTATGGAAAAGCAGTAAGACATCGTCTAGATAACGAAATATTGAAGTCATTTATCACTGACAAGTGAAGCATTTACCGTTTCCTTATAAGCATATAACATGTGAGTGCTATGAAAGAAAGCGTTTATTCTCCCATTTGTATTCCACTCGTTATAGGCATTGTTATATCTGTGATATAATAAAACCGTAGATCACGGATAAAGGAGAACAGCTGAAAGAAAAAGGAATGACAAAAATGTTTTGTTCTTAGAGTGATTGTTTATGCTACTAAGACACACAAAACTATATCTACATATATACACATGCCCCGTGTAGGAAATACATCACATATATAGAGTAGATTGTAAGAAGAAACCAAAAAAATGGTTCTTACAATATGGAGTTACTCCTGTGTCTGGAGAAGCCGTGTTTAGGACACCAGAGTCAAATGGACCAGATTCCTCTACTATGTCCTAAACGAGGATTTATTCCACAAAGGGAAAACGACGAGCCTTCGGTTTTCTCAAATTGAGAACTGGAAGTTTCTTACGGATATCTGGTGAAAGATATGTTCCCAAGGGAAACGGCAGCATGTGACTGTAAGCTGATGAGGGAGTCAGAATTTTGCCTCAGCCCGAGCCGTTTAGCTCAGGCTAAAAAGCAACTGCTCGGTTTGGCTGTTGTAAACAAATTGAATAACTGAGCACTCTTCTCATTGTATGAAATGACGTCACTAAACAGCCGTTACGTAACCCATATGACCTATCTACACCGATGGAAGATAATCACCTTCTACATCTCTACATAGAAATATGCGGCATTCATTGACCCAGCAGCCAGTGTTGCTATCAGTTAAAATTTATAAAATCTTATTTTATTAATTACAGCATTATATTTTGTGGATTCTCGTATTTGAGTAGACGTTCGGTTTATTTATCAAACAGTATATTTATTTATTGTCGTCTACTGGCCTGAACGTTCGATAACTCTTATAAAAGAATATTGTTATGCTCTCTGGCAGAATTCGAACCTGCGTCTCTTTTGGCAGAAGGAGCTACTGTTATACCCGGTACGTTCTAACCAACTAAGTTATAGAGAACCAGTCGATCAAACAAGACCGAATCGTGCCTTTAAGCGATATTTATCTCGAAATATTTCGTACCTGCACAGTGTCGTATCAAAACGTAAACAAAGCATTTTCTAAAGAGGTAATGGATTTTTAAAACATTTTTCAAGAAAATAGGTTTCTAACAAAGTGCTATCACTCATATAATGAGGGCTGTCTTCATAAACTTTTGTTTGAAGTAGTTTAAAACGTCAACATCTTGATTATTTCACTATTTTATTTTTCAGTTACACACGCTGTCCAGTTTAGTTGTTGCTGCAGCTGAAGTTCCTAAAAAGATGTGGCTCCACTCATTTGTTACAGTTCGTTGTGATTCTGTAACACCAATCCACAATGTTAGAAGATGACCAGCATTCGCTAAGACCTAGCGGTTTCATTTATTCAAAGTTATATTATTGGTATCCTTTGAAGTCGTAGTGAATATGGGTCTGTTTATATATATTTTGCAGTTATCTAGTGATTTTGAGTTCGATCTCACCACCAGGGAGTAAAACACTGCTTATGCAGGAACGAACAATAACTGACATTCATTCAGTCAATGAAGTTCCATACGTCATACACGCTTCGGGCGATCATGTCTCGAAAGAGACATGACTGACTGGGCAAAAAGTAATCCCGCAGTAGGTTGCCATTGCTTTCTGCGGTAGACTGGTTGCCAGACAAGGCTATAGAACCCAATCTGTTCTGTTATTTAACCCATAACTGGGAAGAAGAAACGGATTAATACCTTTCGCAAGGGGATTTGTGCGTAAGTGAATGCAAGGAATTCAACTGGAATTCGAACTCGGGTCCCCCGATATCCACAGTACCACAACGCTGGCATCGCATGGACGAAATAACGTAATCATTAACAGATATTGCATGTCCCCCAAAATAATTGACACGTCAAGATGGTCGAAACGTCTTGTCTAAAATAAATATAAAATCCAAGACGGGAAGGCTAATTCGATATGATTTAATTATATTAATTATAATGACAATTAACAAAGGAATTAATAATGATATACAAAATAACTTCATATTAAAATGGCATTTCAAATTTTATTTCATATAATTGGCTATCAGAGAATTTTTTATGTACCTTTTTTTTCAAGACGGGAGTAATCATGTCTCTCTTCAGGTTCCAGCCATAGATTAATAATTTTTTGGTTAAACACACTTTTTGGATAACAAAGCAGGACTTTCAAATAAGATTTTCCATTGCTATTTATATATATTCGACCGCTTTATACATATTCACGAGACCCCTTCTTATTTTCTTGATTTTGAAAATATAATCATGGAAGTACGAGGGCCATTCAATAAATAAGGTGAATTTTTCGGTATAAGGACTTCTACGAGGGTCATTCAATAAATAAGGTGAATTTTTCGGTATAAGGATTCTACGAGGGTCATTCAATAAATAAGGTGAATTTTTCGGTATAAGGACGTCTACGAGGGTCATTCAATGAATAAGGTGAATTTTTCGGTATAAGGATTCGACGAGGGTCATTCAATAAATAAGGTGAATTTTTCGTGATTTTGAAAATATAATCATGGAAGTACGAGGGCCATTCAATAAATAAGGTGAATTTTTCGGTATAAGGATTCTACGAGGGTCATTCAATAAATAAGGTGAATTTTTCGGTATAAGGATTCTACGAGGGTCATTCAATAAATAAGGTGAATTTTTCGGTATAAGGATTCTACGAGGGTCATTCAATAAATAAGGTGAATTTTTCGGTATAAGGATTCTACGAGGGTCATTCAATAAATAAGGTGAATTTTTCGGTATAAGGATTCTACGAGGGTCATTCAATAAATAAGGTGAATTTTTCGGTATAAGGACTTCTACGAGGGTCATTCATTAAATAAGGTGAATTTTTTCGGTATAAGGACTTCTACGAGGGTCATTCAATAAATAAGGTGAATTTTTCGGTATAAGGACTTCTACGAGGGTCATTCAATAAATAAGGTGAATTTTTCCGTATAAGGACTTCTACGAGGGTCATTCAATAAATAAGGTGAATTTTTCCGTATAAGGATTTCTAATACAGATAGAAACTTACTTTTTTTATTTTTTATTTTTTCGTTTTACTTCTTTTTCAAAGGGATTTAATTTTTTTTGCAAATTGAAAAAATCTTTGAGAGTTTTGGAGATTAACAAAGATGGCCGACTAAGAAGCATGCTCCAGGATTGAACAGAGGTCAGTTATCAAGTTTTTGGTTGCTGAAGGGTGCAAACCAGTTAAAATTCATACGAGAATGTCATCTGTATATGGTGCTACATATTTCAGCCAAAAGATTTCTACAAGTGGGCTAAATTGAGCAGTGTTGAGGAGGCCTACAGAAGTGAGGTCTCCTGAAGTAATTGAATCAGTCAATGAGCTCATTCAGTCTGACAGAAGGGTGACAGTGAATGATATTGCAAGAACTTTGAGCCTATCTGTTGGGACAGCACACAAGATTGTCCATGATGACCTTGCCTACTCGAAGGTCAACTGCCGGCGGGTGCCAAATATGCTTACTGCAGAGCACAAACAGAAGAGGGTCGAGTTGTCATCGCCCTTACAGCCCAGACCTTGCCCCTTCAGACATTCACCTGTTTGGTCCCTTGAAAGTGTTCACGAGAAGCACGAAATTTGAAAGTGACGATGATGATTTCGGCATTAAATAGGCCACAGGGGTGTTAATATGCTTACAAACAAAAATCAACCTATATAAAAAGATAGACTTACCTGATTCTGTTTCAAATTTCATACTGGATCCACCATCTAGAAAAAATGTATTTTGTCAAAGTTTGAATGACACACGAGCCAGATTAGTAAATATATAAAATTTTATTTTGATATAATGCAAACATTTGGCACAAGGTCAAAAGGAGGGATTGCATAGTTTCTGTCTGTCTTATCTTAAACTTAGCTAGCCACGATTACTGACCCAAATATACCACAGTATTCCTGACATCAAAACAACACATTCTTACTTAATATTCTTACTAAAACCACCATAAGACCTCGAAGTCTCTATGAAGTCCTAACTAGTTCCTGTATGTATATTCTTTCTGGGGATGTAGAATAAAAATAGCGACATTTAAATATGAAACTCTATGGACTGAGTCAGTCAGTCAAGTGCCATACGTGATACACGCTTGGGCGATAATGTCTCGAAAGAGACATGCCTGACTGGGCAGAAGATTATCCCGCAGTAGATTGTCACTGCTTTCCACGGTGGACTGGTTGCATACCAAGTCTATAGAACCTAACAGTGCTTTTGTTTAACCTATAAATATATATATATTTAATCATTTCACATAAAGCAAGGCAATAAAGCCACTAGGATGCAATGGGTTACAGAGTATTAGAGGATATATAAGAACAACTACTATTTATTAAAGAGGACAGTAAAAGAACAAGAATTAAAAAGACAGAAGATAACGATTGACACAGCATTAAACTTTTTAAAGATGAAAGTGAAAAGCAAGGAACCGGAAGAGAGTTCCACATGCGAGAAGTGCGAGAAAAGAAACTGTTAACATAAAGGTACTGTTACTGTCTAGCCATTTCAGTTCTAATATGATAAGACCTAACTGCCAATATAGTACTGTGGTTAAACTCATAAGTTCTAGGTATCAAGCAGAAAAGCAATATGCATTTTGAATAATACAAAAGTGTGGCACAAGGCCAAAAGGAGGGATAGATGGGCTGGATCTGTTTTATGTTAAACTTAGTTAACCACGATTACTGAGCCAAACATACCACAGTATTCCTTACACCAAAATAACACAGCCATATTTAACATTCTTACTTGAGCCTCTATAAAACCTCAAAGTTTCTATGTCGGTTGTTTTTGCCAACGATTTTTTTCATTTATGGTAATACCTTTTTCTTTTCAACAATTTATTCTTGTTTTTAATAACAAGTTTGTATCTAGTAATACTTTTTCTTTTCGAATATCAAGAGTCATTGGCATTTGTTTTTAACGGTAGGGTCCCCATCTCCTACCCTTGTTATTTAACCCATAACTGGAGAGAAGAGACGAATTAATACCTTTCCCAAGGATACCAGTGCTTAAGTGAATGCAGGGTATTCAACTGGAATTCAAACTCGGCTCACCGATTTCTCTTTCTGAGCCGATATCCACTGCACCACAACGTGCATCCGTCACTAAACGCTTACAGTACCTGGTATTCCCAAGCGGTCACCCATCTAAGTACTGACCAGGCTCAACGTTGTTTAACTTCGGTGATCGAGCGAGAACCGATGTATTCAACGTAAGCCCAAGTATCTATGTAGTCATAACTAGTTCCCATATGTACAAAAGTGAGAGAGAGAGAGAGAGAGAGAGAGAGAGAGAGAGAGAGAGAAAAAAAAAAGCGACAACCGGCTTGAAAAGCCATTGACCGCCGGATGTCATTGACCTTTAACCGTAGATGACGTCAACAAAGCGACAGTCCGAAAAAGAAAGTATGCATTTTCCGTTAAAGGGTGGGAAAGAATAAATAACAATATTTAAAAATCAAACTGTAATGAATATTCACAATGAATATCATTTATATACAATAAACCAAACAAAATAGTATTAGTAATGAACCCCCCTCACAATCTTTAATTTTGGCAAAAAATCAGTTAACTGGATGTCATCGATGCTGAACTAGATCATCAACATCAATCGTCCGACTAAAACCTCATTCAAACACTCTGCCAAACAGGAAAACCAAATACGAAATCCACCATTGAAAAACGAAAAGAGCCCGCATCTACCAGAAAATTGACATCTCTGTCACCTAACGGGATGGGGAAGCGGAGATTAAACAAAAGTAAATGGGGACCAAGAGGCATACATTCACTAGCTAAGTTAACTTTATTAAAATAGCTAAGAATAAAACAAAACTAAACTACCTTATTTTTGGAGGGTTTACCAATGTTCAGTGCAGAGAAAATACATATTAGGTTCGATAGATAATTTCATTTTTAAAATCATTTTGATTGAATCCCTTATCTATACATAACGAGAAATAAAATTAATTAAAAAATATGATTATTTATGGAGAAACACATTGAAAGCTTAATAATAACATTATTACCAACTATGAGCATACACCTAAAAAAATTACATTAAATCACTGATCTGGCGACTCGTCTGCAGCCACTTTCCCATCGTCGAAATGTGGCCTCCCTCTGTCTCTTCTATAAATACTTTCATGGCTTCTGCTCGGATGAGCTTAAGTCACTGATGCCTCCTCAACAGGTGTTTACCCGTACAACCAGACTGGCAACTGGGTCCCACCCATTCACAGTCAGGTTAGCCAAACGCAGACGACAATTCTACTCCTGCAGCTTCCTCTCTCGCACTTCCCGCCTGTGGAACTCACTCCCGTATTCTTGCTTTCCTGACGGCTACGACCTCCAGAAATTTAAAAGCAAAGTTAATACTCACCTACTAACCACTGGACTCTAGCTCTCTCCCCTCCCCTGTATAATCTTCACGTTCTCTCCGCCCATGTATCTGTCATTGCACCTGCTTTCTCAGCTTTCTATTGTTCCGTTCTAACTAGCTTGTACTCCTCACTCTTTTCTAACTAATCTTTCTACATTTATGTAACCCCCTGCACATCAGTGGCGTTTCTGCCTTGCTCGGGGTGAAAAGATTAAAAAAAAAAATTACATTAAATCGTGATCTTTCTTTGAATTCATTCATAAAGAACCTAACGTATCCAATGGAAAGAGCACGTGCATGAAATAGATCAGACCCAAATTTGAATGAAGTGACACCCTACGGCGCTGCATGACTTTACATTAAAATTTCCACTAAACAGACACACGTAGACAATTACGAATACAAATAAAACAATGCACGTGATATTGGCTATATTGGCTGGCCAATGAGAATTAACACCACAAAAATTGAAAATACCGACGTTTCTATCTATTTGCCTGTTTTCTCTCAATCTTTGACGGAAACGACAATTCTACTCCTGCAGCTTCTTCTCTCGCACTTCCCGCCTGTGGAACTCGCTCCCGTATTCTTGCTTTCCTGACGGCTACAACCTCCAGAAATTTAAATGCAAAGTCAATACTCATCTACTAACCACTGGACTCTAGCTCTCTCCCCACCCCTGATTAACCTTCCCTTTCTCTCCACCTATGTATCTGTCATCGCACCTGCTTTCTATTGTTTCTTTCTAACTAGCTTGTACTCCTCACTCTTTTCTAATTAATCTTTTTACATTTATGTAACCCCCTGCACATCAGTGGCGTTTCTGCCTTGCTCGGGGTGAAATGATTAAAAAAAAAAAAACAAAAAAAAAAACGAAAGACTTGTTAATTATGTTATCATACTGTTGGATTCTGACCCATACTTGATCATATATATATATATATATATATAATTGTGAGTATGTGGTGCGTATGTTTGGGCGGTAGATGATAATTTCGGATAAGGTTTATAAATCAACCTGGGGTCATGAAGCTAATATCTATATTTTGATTAAATTTTTGCTGCTTTTAGCAAAGTAAATCAAACTACATCGATAAATATATTTTATAGAGTGTCATAGAAAAATTGTCGTCCAAATTACAGGTGAATAAAAATGAATGTGACACCACATTTTAACAGATTTTTAAAAAATTTTTTTTACCAAAACTACGCAAGAATATCTTGAAATACTAACGAGTAAATTTATTCCATAAATCACGGCCTTCGTACGACTTCGGAATCTTCTGCAACTTTTCTGGAGTGTCTCTTTGTTTAAGTTGGTGAATGCTGTCATAATCCTTGCTTTCAGTTCATCTTTGATGTTACAAGAAGTTTTGTTAGTTTCTCTCTCTCTCTCAACTGCGCGGCACACGTGATAGTCATGGGAGGTGTATTCTGGGGAATTAGGTGACCAGTTTTAATGGGTAATGCGGTCGAAGGAATTGTCCGACAGCCATGATTGATTCTCCTGTTTGTGTGACATGGTGTAGAGTCTTGTTGACAGACATAAACTCTTCCAGCAGTCACACTCTTTACCCAGAGCACCACTATCTCCTCAAGGCACTTGATGTCAAACTCTGTGCTGAGTCTAACAAATTTCGAAGTTCTTTTCTTAGTACAATCAGAGAGAGTTTTTTTTTTTCGAGCTGCCTAATCCATATTAGACTTACTCAACACTTTCCGAATCCACTGCACTGTTCTCAGATTGACACTCAAACACTTTGAAATGTTCGTATTGGAGTTTCCGGTGTGAATGCCAAGCAGTAGTGCATATAATTCACAAATTTCTGGCGGTGTGAATTGCATTATCGCGCTCTTTTTCTCAGAGATTGTGCCAAACTGACTCTACTATACTCCACAGTAGACAAAATAAAAAACAAACAACGCGCATGCGTACACTAAAAAATATAAAATTAACAAATCCTACCCTGTATACTTACCTATCAAATCTTTTAAATCGTCAATATTCTTTTTCCCTGAAAATACAGAATGTGCAGCTGATAAATTTTTGCAAGAAAATAAAATATATATAAAGAAAATTACAAATTAAAAGATTTTTCTATTTAAAAAAAACAACAACAAAAAAAAAATTAAATAATTACTAAAGCGCCGGAGTGATGAAATTTTTTTTAGCTCAACCCAGAAGAATGAAGTAAGAGCCTCTTTCATTGACCATCTCCATTCAGGAGGCTGGGCGGTCATGGCTCTCCACAACTTTATATAATTTGGAACTCTCTCTTATCTTCCATCCTGCTGTTAGTTATCCTTTCGCCAAAGTTCGCTGGTTTCCTTTTTTTTCATTTGCCTTCGATACTTCATGTAAGTTGGTTGGTAAAACAGGCAACGAACGGAAACTGCAAGGTATAGGAAGTTGTGGAGTTCCATGATCGCTCACGTGCTTCAACCTGTACCCTACTATATATTAGTGAATAATGGACAAGTTCATCACGTATGAAAGAAAGGTCTTGAAGCGACTAAGATGTTATTCTTCCAACGGATGTTGCGAATATCCTGGACGGAGTAAGTGATGAGGGAAGGTTTTAAAGACAACAGAGGGATTGCTAAAGTGTTCTCAAGGTAAACCAACCACGAAAAACATTATTTTGACATCTGGCTATGAAAATAGAGATTAGGGAAATTGGACGGGATGAGAACTTTTCAACGCACTCTTGCCCAAAATGGAAAAATACTAATAATCAGAACGAGACAGCTTAAATCTTTCGGGACATATGAGGAAAGAAGAATTTAACACACAGGGGATATATGAACAATAACAGGGAAGCAGAATGAAGGCGTGAATCACCTGTCAGGTCTCAGCTAATAGATGTGTTATATACAGCCGCTAGATATTGACAGACAATGAGGAACATGTATATATAAAAATATAATCTTATATTTTTATTCTTCGTCGGTAACGTTTGTGTGGGTAGCAGAAGAGAGATTGCACATACGAAAAAGCCATCGGGAGCTGTTAGGCTGAGGAAGTTCTCTGTCTTCAGCCCAGAATTCTGGGCTTGATATAGTCGTAAAACTCCCACGCATACTTGCTTTTTTAGGTTGTCGCTCTGTTGACGTCATTTACGGTTGAAGGTATCTGTCAATCATACCCGGCGGTCAATTGCTTTTCAAGCCGGTTGTCGCTTTTTCGTTACACTTTGACGTTATCTACAGCTGGACATATCTGTCAATCACTCTTGTCTTTTGTTGACCTCACCCACAGCGGGATGTAGCTCTCAATTACTTCTGCTGTTCAATGTAATATATTACAGATGAAGGAACAAGTGTCACAGAAAGAAGTGATATAAAAATATACTATTGTTGTATTAAGCTTAAAATAAGTAGTCATATCTCTGCAGCCTTAAAGGACTGGGCATATATATATATATATATATATATATATATATATATATATATATATATATATAACACGTATAATTAGTCAATGATGTAGTAAAATATATCAGTAAATGCCGTCAACTTTTTATGTTGTCCAAGAATTTAATTTAATTTTTGCTGATCGCTTCCTTGAAGAGGATCATGTTGCTGATTAAATTCACCGACAAACGTGCAGATGCTTGGCCAGAAACTTACAGTTTTACCAAATCCCGTTCCTCGTCTTGTGTACGACGATAAACTACATCCGGCAGCAAGGTCTCTCATAGTGATATTAAAGATTTTGAGGAGCTTGGAACCAACACTTAACTTCTGTTGTTCCCAGGTCCACCCTGACTTGTCATTGTTTCAACTATGGGCGAATAGTCAACCACGAAACAAAAACCAACAGTCCATTTTCATAAAAAATGAGGAACAATATATTCTTATATCAAAATAACAATCAATGTAACACTAAAATATATAGAAATACATATTTATAGTAAAATTACCAACAATACATTTTGTTTTACAACGTATATATCTATAAAAATAAATTACCATAAGCCAGAAAATAGATAATTATGTACGAACTATCGGTAGTTTAAAGCGTAAATTACATAAAAATTTTGATTTCGGCATTAAGGCAGTCATAGAGATGTTGATATGCTGCTAAACAGAATCAACCAACCGATAAGGCATTTTTATATAAAATTAGTAACAAAAAATTTAATCTGTAGTTTAAAGCATACCACTACATTCAAAATATATTTAGTTGAAGCCATAAAATTGTGTTCAAAATATTTAGAATTCGGCGCAAAGTAACCTTAAGCGGTTGATATGCATTTATTAAAAAAAAAAAAAACAATCCTAAAACCTTCCCCCCGTCTTCTATCGCCGTTTAGCTTTGCAAGAGTTGGTTGGAAGTGAAAGAAAATCAGAGTAGAAGATAACGTGAATTTGCTTAAGCTGGACCTCAACTTGGCAGGAAGTGACCAACAAACTTGATTACAAGATCTTCCTCTGCGGAACATATGGTTGGTTGGTTGGTTGTTTTGTTTTTATGGCATATCAACCTCAGCGGGTCATTTATTGCCAACTAATTTTTTATTTATTTATTGCTGATACTACCTTTTTTCTTTCAACAATTCATTGTTGTTTTTTATAAGTTTTGTGTCTCGTAATACTTTTTTTCTTTTTGAGTATCAAGATTCATTGGGATTTGTTTTTTTTAAGTGCTGGGTCCCCAAGTCATACCCTGTTATTTAACCCATAACTGGAGGGAAGGGACTGATTAATACCTTTCCCAAGGGTACCAGTGCTTAAGTGAATGCAGAATATTCAACTGAAATTCGAAATCGGCTCACCGATTTCTCTTTCCGAGTCGATATCCCCTGCACTACAACGCACATCCATCACTAAACGCTTACAGCACCTAGTATTTATAAGCGGTCACCCATCTAAGTACTGACCAGACTCAACGTTGCTTAACTTCGGTGATCGATGGAGAACCGATGTATTCAACGTGATAGGCCGGAAGCATGCACATCCGTCACTATACGCTTACGGCACCTGGTATTCCCAAGCGGTCACCCATCTAATTACTGACCAGGCTCAACGTTGCTTAACTTCGGTGATCGAGGGAGAACCGGTGTATTCAACGTGATGTGGCCGTAAGCCGGCACATATGGAATGAGACATATAGAATCCAGTTATGAATCTGCTGAATTTGTTATAATTTCAAGTATGCTATCTGCAGAACGTCTGTCATGAGTAGACCTCTTCTTCTGCTGGTTTAAACGGTGAGATTTGTTTTAGTCATCATCCGATTGTCGCACCTTTCGTGTCATTTGAGCTGGTCAGGCAACTCCAATGCTGGTCTTACCAGTATCTTAGAATTTCGGACGGTATCGCTCTCAGAGTCGTTGGACCACGCAAATCCCACATTGGACCACACAAATGAGCTAATTCGAGAAAAAAATACAAATCGCTTACACCCTGCGATTCCAGTAGGTTTACAACTGACCGTATGGTGAATGAAAGGATACTAAACCAGGGTGGTAAATATTTTTCACAGTGAATTTTCCTCGAAGTGAATATTTCTCTCAGTAATTTGATGGCGGTGAATGTTCCGGTAGTAATGTGATGGCGGTGAATATTCCAGCGGGGACATTAACTATAAACATATTTTATATTTATTTAAGCTCAACCTGGTATTATTGTCAGTTAATAATAAAACAAAATGTGGGGAAGTGGCTGATATCGATATGCCAGATCAGGAGCAGACCATTCTTTGGATTTTATAAAGAATCTTGAAATATATAGCAAGAGGACAAGACCAGAACTGGTAGCAATTGTGAAAGAAAAAATAAGATCATGAAATATAAAAAATATAGTTTACCATGGTTTGTAAGGCGCATATATATTCCGTCTGAAAATAAATAGAAATATTACAGTACAATTAAGGCGACATTTAAATGAATAAACATCTGTTAATTTGTTATATATATATATATATAATTTTCTTTTCATATAGTGTGATTCTGTAAAGAAACAAAATGAATAAAAAGAAGAGGAAAAACTGTTCTAAGCCGATGCGTTTCGTCCTCTGAGGGTCTTTATCAAGGCTAATGATAAACGCGTTGCCTAAGAGTAGTTTTCCCTATTATATATATATATATATATATATATATATATATATGGTTAGGTCATTAATATTTCGAGATCAAAATCTCATCTTCAGAATGGCAGAGGAGCGTGTCTGTCCGAGCGAGTCCGCGCCTTTCCTTTGCCATTCTGAAGATGAGATTTTGATCTCGAAATATTAATGTATAATAGGTATAGGTAATACCCAAAACTTCTTTACCTTCCTTTATTTCACTAAACGCATTGTGACAGCCTTCAAGACCTAACCATATGCCTAATATACAAGACCTAACCATATACCTAATATACACAATGCTTCCTTACTATATATATATATATATATATATATATATATATATATATATTAATCGTTTCAACCCAAGCAAGGCGGTAACGCCACTGAAGCGCAGGTGGGCTACAGAACAGCAAAAGATTAGACAGGAGGAGAGTAAAGAGAAAGACGAACCAGTTACAGAAGGTGTCAGAGAAAGGGCAAGAGAAGGATGGGAATACAGGTGTGATGACAGTTGAAAAGGTGGAGAGAAAGGAGAAGATATACATGGTGATATAGAAAGAACAGAAGTCAGGTGGATAAGAGATGGGTATTGACATTGCATTTAAATTCCTAGAGGTTGTAGCCGTCAGGAAAGCAAGAATATGGAAGACAGTTGTACAGGCGGGAAGTGCGAGAAAAGAAGCTATGGAGTAGAATTGTCGGCTGCATTTTGTTGTTCCCATTGTGAATGGGTGGAACCCTGTTGCCAGTCTGGTTGCAGGACTAAACTCTTGTAGCAGGGGCACCAGTAACTTAAGTTCGTCGGAGCAGAAGCCATGAAAATATTTGTAGAACAGGCAGAGGGAAGCCGCATCCCACCGATGAGAAAGTGCCTGGAGACGCCAAGTGGGTAGCTATCACATTAAAGATTCTTCTTTGGAGCCTGTCAAGAACACTTAGATGAACAGCTGGTGCCCCTAACCATATATGGCAGCAGTATTCCATGCATGAACGAATGGTTGATTTGTATATGTGTAAGATGGATTCAGGCGGAAAAAAAAACTCCTGGCCCCACGTAGTAACCCAAACTTCCTAGTAATGGACGCAATGAAATGGTTCCACTTGAGATCGGAAGAGAGGGTAAGGCCGAGGAGGCGCAGTATATTGCTGTAAGGGAGACTCGCTTCGTCCATGCTTATGAGGTGGGGAGAAGAGGTTGCCTGTGATTATTGACAGAGAGAGAGAGAGAGAGAGAGAGAGAGAGAGAGTTCCTGAGGTAAATATTAAAAAAGTGGAGGATGCAAATTCTGTGCGTTTTAGACACTGAATTTTCACTTAACAGCCTCCAATAATCATTTCCTCTATTTGCGTATGTAACATTCTAGACAGCAGATTCGACATCATTATATGCTAAAATTTAGTGTCTAGAAAAAGACAGGACTGTCATATATATATATATATATATATATCAGTCAGTTAAGTGCCATACGTGATACACGCTTGGGCGATCATGTCTCTTTCGAGACATGACTGACTGGGCAGAAGATTATCCCGCAGTAGGTTGCCATTGCTTTCTGCGGTAGACTGGTTGCCGACCAAGGCTATAGAACCCAATCTGTCCTGTTATTTAACCCATAACTGGAAGGAAGAGACGGATTAATACCTTTCCCAAGGGCATTTGCGCGTAAGTGAATGCAATGAATTCGGCTGGAATATGAACTTGGCTCCCCGATTTCTTGTTCCGAGCCGATATCCAATGCACCACAACGCACCTCCACACACACATACACACACACATATATATATATATATACATAGTAAAAGAAATCTATATATCTGAAGTTAAGTAATCACATGGTAAACTATTTTTAAAGATAGAACTTTCCAGACATTCTAAGGGCAGACAAGCTAAAACGTATTGTTATTCATATATTAAATTCTTTTTCTCGCATCGATTATTAATCAGTTTTGAGATATACGAATTTTCTCACTTAGAATTTATTTAGGTAGGATATTATGGATGTGCGTTGTGATGCAGTGGATATCAGCTCGGAACGAGAAATTGGAGAGCTGAGTTCGAATTCCAGTTGAATTCGCTGCATTCACCTACGCGCAAATACCCTTGTGAAAGGTATCAATCCGTCGCTTCTCCCTCCAGCTATAGGTTAAACGGCAGAATAGATTGGGTTATATAGTCTTCGTTGGCAATCATTCTACCGCAGAAAGTTATGGTAACCTACTGAGGGAAAATCTGCTCAGTCAGTCATCTTTCTTTCGAGACATGATCATCCAGGCGTGTATTATATATGACACTTAACTGACTGAATATAATAGTTGAAGAAATTAGTAAAGCTTCTACTGGTCATAATGGTCATAAAGTGGGGGATTTGTTTTCTATTGTTAGGAAGTAATAAACTGGTCCCCCACTAATTAATACTTATTAATATAATAATATAATCGTCTCTTCTCCCTCCAACCATAGCTTAAATAGCATGACAGATTGGGTTCTATAGTTTTGGTTGTCAAGTATTGGCAACTACTGCGGGAAAAATCTTCTGCTCGGTTAGTAATGTCTCTTTCAAAACATGATCGCCCAAGTATGGCACTTAACTTCTTCTTCTTCTTCTATGTGCCCTGTCCCTTCAGGACGTAGGCGATCATGGATCTCCACGTCTCCCTATCCCTTGTGGCTCTTAGTATGTTTGCTCCTGTTGCTCCTGGCAACCCCCGTTCCGTCATCCACCTGATCAGGCCCTGCAAATATGTTATCCGCTGCCTTCCTCTGTCTCTCCTTCCTTCTATCTGACCAGTCAGTATCAGGTTCTCCAGGCTTTCCTTCCTCATTGCATGTCCCAGGAACTTCAGTTGTCTCTTCCTGATGCTCAGCATCAATTTCCTTTTTGTTGCCATTCTTTCTAACACTTCGTCGTTGCTTGTATGCTCAGTCCACGATATCCGTAGCATCCTTCTGTAGAACCACATTTCGGCCGCTTCCAGTTTTGTCCTCATTTTCGATGATATTGTCCAGCATTCACAGCCGTACTGAAGAACTGACATCACGTAGCAGTCTAGCACTCTTTTCTTCGTTTCTATTGAGATCTTCCTGTGTGTTAGTATTTTGCTCATCTTCTGGAACGCGTCCTTTGCCATGACAATTCGCCTTCGGATCTCCGTGTCGCACTTTCCATCTCCTGTTAGAACACTTCCTAGGTACTTAAATTCTTGGACTTGTTTGATTCTGTTATCCCCCACCTGTATTTGGCATTTTGGGTTGTATCTTTTGCTGATGACCATGCACTCAGTTTTCTTAAAGTTTATTTGTAGTCCCATCTTGTCACTCTCCACTGGTACTTTCTGTATGAGATCTTGCAGTTTCCTTTCCGTGTCCGCAATCAGTACTGTATCGTCCGCGTATCTTATGTTGTTCAGGTTGTGGCCTCCAATAATAAATCCTGGTGTGTCATCTAGGGTCCTCAAAATATTCTCGCTGTATAGGTTGAACAAATCCGGTGAAAAGACACAGCACTTAACTTACTGATTACAAATTGTTTAAATCCGTGAAAATAAAAACCTCCGAAAAATGTTAGCCGTTTCCTTAGAAATCCACATTCAGTATTCATTGATCGAGCAGCCAGTGTCACTGTCAGTTGAATCCAGTTCATGTGAATTATTATTTAGAATAATTCTTTTTTAAAATTTATATATATATATATATATATATATATATATATATATATAGGAAAAACTACTGAAAAGTTGTAAGTTTAAAAATGTATTTTTTTGACAGTATTTATTTATTTCTGTTATTATATTTGATATTTCAGACCGTCCTCGGCCTTTCATCAGAAACAAATGATTTTAAAATTTAAATTAGAAACGTTTTCGCGATGAGCGTTCGTCCGAGACATTGTTTACATCACGTGACGCAGAAAGCAACATATTTTTTTTAATATTTGTAACCGCAACCCCATCCCTAACAATACCTACAAATGTTGTTTTAAAGAAAAAAATTTTAAGTGTATCTAAAAAATGTTTAACTATATATATATATATATATATATTAGGTTATTCGGAAAGCAATAACGTATTTTCCCTCAATGAACTATGAGCCAACAAGTATAAGGAAAACCAAAGTTGAATGGTAGAAAACTGCATAGAAAACGGCAGAAACGTTGTAAACATGGCAACAAAGATGAGGACAATAGTCCGAATAATATAAATAGTGTAGATTTTATAACATTCAAAACAGCATACTCAGCATTGCTTGGTGAATAAATTCCGATAGAACAGTGCTGCTATAGAAACATTAAAAAAATAACAGGTGTGTGACATTTACGATGTCTGTGTTCGTATATTTTATATAATAATTTCACCCCAAGCAAAGCATGACTGTCACTGGTGTGCAGAGGGTTATAATAAAAAAAGTTACAAGTGTTATGGAAGAAAAGATGGGAGGGAATCAAGGAGATAGAAGATGGTAACTGACATTGTATTTAAAATTTTGGAGATTGTAGATATCAGGGAAACAAGCAAGCGGAAGGGTGTTCCACAAACGGGAATTGTGAGAAAAGGAGCTGTTCGCGTAGAAGGGACGGGTTCATTTAAATATTTCGACGGTGAAAGAGTGGGACCTAGATGCCAATCTAGTAGCACGCTTGAATTCACGTGGTCGGGGAACAAGGGATTAAAAGCTTGCCAGAGCATTTGCCATGAAAATACTTGAAGAAAAGACACAGAGAAGCCACATCACGTCCGTGAGAAAGTGACTGAAGGCGAGTGGTCAAGTCAGGACCGATTATACTGCAGATCTTCCTTTGGATTTTGTCGCGAATCTCAATATGAATAGCAGGAGCACCCGCAACAGTATTCAATGCACGGTCGAATGGTAAATTTATGTCTGTCGTGGTTTTTGTCAAGGCCTAAAAATGGAGAGTGTGACATATCTGAAATCTTCACCTCTAAGACGATCCACTCTGAATGAAGAACTTTTCAGAGAGAGTACTAGATTTGATCTACTATATATGGCTAAAAAGAATTAATGCGTCATCTTCAACTGTCTACGAACATTTCAATCGATTTAGGAAAAATTGCAGAAATAGAATTCGTGTTCTCGCGAGCTTTCGTCCGAAAACAGCAAATAGCTTCCCACCACCTTCAGTTGTCTTTCAACAAGCAAAATCAATTTTTCATTTTTGCTTGCCATTGTTGCTGATGATAAAAAATATATTTTGTATAACAATAGAAAACTGAAAAACCAGTGGTTATCATAAAATTAGAAACTAGTGCTAACACAAAAATCATCCACAGAAATCATTGTATCTGGTGAAATATGAAAGATTCCGTTCATTATGTGCTTGTGTGACATGAAAGAACCACCCCTGTAATTTGTTTTCTGTAAGTTGATCAAATGAACAGTATATTAAGTCAAAAGTGTCAACATTATACACGGTTTTTATGTCCGTTTTGATAAAGCTTGATTACTTTCATAACATCTTAATATTATGTTGTTCCAAAAGTTCGTAAACATTTGCAAAAAATTGAAATTTTAATCGCAAAAACAACAACAATTATTGCTCAAAATAAAGACCATCATTTTCCAAGAATTTCTGTCATCGATCTGCAAGCTTTCAAGTCTGGTCAAAGTACCATTCAGCCGGCTTCGAATCAAAGAATTCTTGACACGCTTCCTCGACTTCATCAAACGAGTGGAATCGTCGGCCCTTCAGAAAGTGTTGCATTGAGCGGAAAAGGCCGTAATCTGATGGAGCACAGTCAGGACTGTAGGCTGTATGTGGCAGAACCTCAACGCCGTACAGCTCTCCAAATTTGTCTTTTGTCTTCTTGGTGGTGTGTGGCATGGCAATGTCCTGCTGCATCAAAGCGCGCTTTCGGTTGATCAGAGCCGGGTACCTTTGCTTCAACTTTTCGTAGACCCGCTCAGGTTGCTGACAATAAAGTTCGACACTGATGACACGACCATTTGGAACCAACTCAAAATGCACGATTCCTTCAAAGTTCCACCAAACACAACATGACTTTCTTGCCTAATCGATCTTGATTTGGAACCGACGGTGTCGCTTTCCCTTTCTGAACCCATCATTTGTCTCGATTGTGCTGGATTTTGCAGGTTTTTACGAACTTTTGGGACAACCTAATATGTAAATAATTTAGCTTAAATTTATTTTCATATTCGTTTTTGCAAAAATGTAATTTGTTTTTGAGAAATAAATTTGATGAAGAAAAATGAAAAGGATTTATAAATCCACCTAACAGTGTATCCCCGTGATCACATATAAATCATATATAGAAAGGTTACTTACTTTCTAAATTTTTCAATGCAGTATCTGAAATATTATAAAAAAAGAGGTTAATTTTTTTCATGAAAAACACAAATTATGTATAGTGAATTAAAATAAAGAAATAAATATTTTTCACATAGCTTTCCGTCGTAGAAATCAGTTAAGTCAGAACTAGAAGGTTTTTTTCGGATTTAACTGACATGAATATTGTCTTTCCTGATATCCAAAGCATATATTTCACTCTGAGATCGTTTGAGTCTCATTTTGAGAACAGCTTTGTGAAGGAATCAAGCACCTTAACGTTTTCAAGTAGTTTCAATTATCTGACTTATCAAAAACTGGGTGTTGTCAACATGGAAAACAAAACAAAAGTTTTTATCAATATGGTAAACACACCTCGGCGTTATGAGTATGATAAGCGCAGCTAGGTTTTACCAATATGGCAAACACACCTCAGGTGTTGTCCATATGGCAAGAACAACTAGGTGTTACCAATATGGCAAACACACCTCAGTGTTGCCCATATGGCAAACCAAACAAAGTCATATGAATAAGCAAACAAAACAAGATGCTATGAATATGGCAAACACACCTCGGCGTTATGAATATGATAAGCACAACTAGGCTTTGCCAATATGGTAAACACACCTCAGGTGTTTTCCATATAGCAAGCCCACTAGGTTTTACCAATATGGTAAACACACCTCAGGTGTTGTCCATATGGCAAGCACAACTAGGTGTTACCAATATGGCAAACACACCTCAGTGTTGTCCATATGGCAAACCAAACTAAGTCTTATGAATAAGCAAACAAAACAAGATGCTATGAATATGGCAAACACACCTCGGTGTTATGAATATGATAAGCACAATTAGGCTTTGCCAATATGGCAAGCACACCTCAGGTGTTGTCCATATAGCAAGCCCACTAGGTTTTACCAATATGGTAAACACACCTCAGGTGTTATCCATATGGCAAGCACAACTAGGTTTTACCAATATGGCAAACACACCTCAGTGTTTTCCATATGGCAAATCAAACAAAGTCTTATGAATAAGCAAACAAAATAAGATGCTATGAATATGGCAAACACACCTCGGCGTTATGTATATGATAAGCACAACTAGGCTTTGCCAATATGGCAAGCACACCTCAGGTGTTGTCCATATAGCAAGCCCACTAGGTTTTACCAATATGGTAAACACACCTCAGGTGTTGTCCATATGGCAAGCACAACTAGGTGTTACCAATATGGCAAACACACCTCAGTGTTGTCCATATGGCAAACCAAACAAAGTCTTATGAAAAAGGAAACAAAACAAGATGCTATGAATATGGCAAACACACCTCGGTGTTATCAATGTGGCAAACCCCACTCTTTGTTATTAATATATAAAACCAAACAGGGGGTTATCAATATGGTTAATATCCCACGGCGTTATCAATATGGCAAACAAACTATCTGTTATCACTATGGAAAACACAACTAGGTTTTATCAAGATGGAATTTTTCTGGTGGAGAAAATACTAGAATTAATCCAAAGTGACGTCTTATGTGAAACAGTTGCACGAAGCTAGACCACACTGTTAATGCATGTATCAAATATTTATTATTATTATTATTATTATTATTATTATTATTTATGCATATTCAATATTTCATAGTCTTCATTCATTCGAAGCAACTGGAAACATATACCGAGCTCAATGTAGGGCAACATTATAGTTAGTTCTTTAAGTGGGCGCAACTGATCCACATAAGGTTTAAGTACTTCCATAAGATATTACGTAGTTGATTCATCTTCTTCTATATGCCCTGTTCTTTCAGGACATAGGCGATCATGGCCTTCCACGTCTCCATATCCCTGGTGGCTCTTAGCACGCTTTCTCCTGTTACATCACGCAACACTTGTTCCGTCATCCACCTGATCAGGTCCTTCAAATATGTTATCCACTGCTTTCCCCTGTCTCTTTTTCCCACTATCTGGCCTGTTAGTATCAGTTTCTCGAAGCCCTCCTTCCCCATTGCATGTCCAAGGAACTTTAACTGTCTTTTTCTGATGCTCAGTATTAATTTCCTTTTCGTTTCCATCATTTCCAAGACCTCATCATTGCTCACACGCTCGATCCATGATATCCGCAGCATCCTTCTGTAGAAACACATTTCAGTTGCTTCAAGTTTTTCCTTTATCTTTGATGATATTGTCCAGCATTCACTGCCATATTTAAGAACTGACATCACTTCCAGTACTCTCATGTTTGTTTCTAGCGAAATTGTCCTGTTTCTTAATACTTTACTCAACTTCTGGGATGCTTCCTTTGCCATGACAGTTCGCCTTCAGATCTCACTGTCGCACTTTCCGTCTTCTGTTAGAACACTTACCAGGCATTTAAATCTTTGTACCTGCTTGATTTTAGTATCCACCTCCTGTATTTGGCATTTTGGGTTGCACTTTTTGCTGATGACCATGCATTCGGTTTTTTTTACAGTTTATTTGTATTTGTATTTTCTCTGTGCCCGGTGCTTTTATAGCATAAACTACGGCCCTATATATATATATATATATATATATATATATATATGTATGTATGTATGTTTATAAATTAATCTAATGATGCTAATAAAACACCGGGCACAGAGAAAATTGCCCGGATTTATTAGTTGACAATGTGATGACGTCATCAGTGTCATCCGTTTCCAGAAACTATGATTTTTGCGCATTTTTTAGGCTATTCCAATGGAAATTAGGCACGGAACGTGAATAAAAGCAGGAAATCGGGTTTGGACCTCCTGAGTATAACCAGTCTTTTCTCCCAAAAGTAATAAATAAACAAACAGATTTTTACTGCGTTCATTCGGATGTTTTCTTCCATTTTCTTTCTCTTTTCTTTCTTTCTTTCTAAATTGTTTTGTTTGATTTCTGATGAAGACATTTTTCCTTGCCTGGATTTTCACTATGATTACACGGATCGGCCCGGACCCTTGCCCGGTGTGCCCGGTAGTCAGATACGGCCATGCTTGAGTGTGTATGTAGAAGCTGTGTTACGAAATCTAAAGAGATATTGTGTTTATAGTTAGGTTCTGTTCCCAAACTGCTTCATTTCCTAGATACTATATACAAATCAAACAGACAGTATTCCGAATTTCTAAAAAAATCCAAAAACAGAAGCACTTCCGGTCAAACGAATTTCGGATAAAGGATTCTAAACCAGTACTTCCGTTGTACTTAAATAGATTTGACTTGTTTACCATTAAAAGGATGTGCATTTTGGTGCAGTGAATATCGGCCGGCTGAACGAGAAATCGGAGAGTCAAGTTTGAATCCAGTTGGACTCGTTGCATTCACTTACGCACAAATACCCTTGGGAAAGTTAATCCATCTCTTCTTGCCCAAGTTATGGGTTAAATAGCAGGACACACTGGGTTCTACGGCCTCGGATGAAAACCAGTCTACGCAGAAAATAGTGGCAACCAGCTGCGGCAAAACACTTTTGCCCAGTCAGTTATGTCTCGAAAGTGACATGATCATCCAAGCGTGTATCACGTATGGCACTAAACTGACTGACTGACGTCAGCAAACGTCTGCCATAAACTACATAAACATGAATCTGATTTTGTAAGCAATGTCAGGAAGATTTTAAAGAGACAACTTATTGTTTCTCAATTAAATTACTTACCAATTAAGTTTTCAAAAAACTGAGAAGTTGGATTGTAGGGGCCTTCTGTGCCTTCAGATTCTTGTAGTGGGATTTCATTTTCCATAAATCCTCCATTTTCTGCAAAACAAACGTTTGAGTGAAGAGTAAGGGGAAAGTAAGAAACTTTAACGAAAGAGAAAATCGCCTAACTCTAAAAAGAGTTCGTGGTCTACCGAAGAAAAATTACAGAGAATCGTTAGCACAGAAAGAACCGCTATGATTATCAGATGCTATGCAAATTTTCTTTCTTCCGTGTCTGACATGGCCAACCAGAAAGGTCGCTCGGTGAATAAAGGACTTCGTTTTAAACTCACTGTGTTAAAAGAATTTTTATGCTTTGAGAGAGAATGTACGATTTCTGAGCTTGGTGAGCCAAAGTGAGACTTTCGCTGTTACGAAGGGAAGGTTGAATTTTTGACCCCGTTTTTATTACTACGTTGACTAATGGGATGTTAACACTAGATCAGCAATTAAACTTTGTGTTGGCACACGGGTTTTGTTTTTTCTATTACAGAAAACAGACAAGGTTTATTTACACTATTAATACTAGACCTATTGTGCTTTTTTTTTTTTTTTTGCTGTTATCACAAAGTTTCGGCTGTTAGACACTCCGGCCTACCTCATGTGCATAATGTTTCCTGTATCCTTCCCTATGGATTAAAATGACTTGTTGGTCCATTGGCTAGAGGATAGAGGTGGTGTTAGGTGGGAGGTACAGCACCTTAATAAACGAGAACTCTTCCAGGATATCCTCTTTGAGGTCGAGAATGAGGGGGCATTTGAGGAGAAAATGAGGTGGACTCTGGGAGCTGCGAGTAGCAGCGCGTATTTTGAAATTTTCGCCTTTCGTATCCTGAAATTTCTTTCGTAACAAGAGGCAATATTTATACGAAGAGGCGTTTCGTAACCTGGAAATTTCGTATATATAGAGGTTCCACTGTATATGTAATAGAAACATTGAGGAGGATATTAGAATAAGCAAGAACCTATTGTATACGCACAGAAATGAGTTCACTGCTGCCCCCCTACGTATGAATTTACTCCAGATACTAGACTAGCAACCCTTTTAGAGTGAAGTTAATAAAATGTTACCGCAATTTCTACCCACTCAGATTATTTTCTCGCACTTCCCGCCTGTGGAATTCCCTTCCGTATACTTGCTTTCCCGACAGCTACAATCTCCAAGAATTTAGATGTAAGGCCACCTCCTATCTCACTGACTTGCATCTTTCCTGTCATGCTCTTTTCTTTGTTCACTCCACTTTCATCACACCAGTATCCTCACCCTTCTCTTACCCATTTCCCGACATCCCTTATAACCTGTCCCTCTTTCTCATCACTTCCCTCCTATGTAACTCCCTGTGCACCAGTGGCGGTGAAGCTGCCTTGCTTGGTGTGAATTGATTAAAATACATACACTACCGGCCATAATTATTAGGCAAACCCAGTCTTTTTTTAAGATGATGTATTATATACTATTTTTAATATTTACTGCTAAGTGGAAAATGCTAAATGAAAATAGAATGGTTATTTTGTTAATACTGCGCAATAAAATTGATATCAGCTTTTCATATTATAAATTCATGATTTTGTTTCTTTCCAGGTACGAGGATGGGCTGAAAAGTTCATAGGCTGACTGTAACGGAATAATACCAGAGTTGTAAAATCTTGAAAGCAGTAATTTCAAACCTCCTTTTAATGATGAAATTTTTCTTTCTAGTTACAAGGGTGCTCCTAAATCGTGACTTGCAATCGGGGAATTATTACGCAAGGAATGGGGATTATACACCCCAGTGATTGTAATAAAGGTTTCGTTTCGAAATTCCTAGCACCTGAATAAAGCCGGAGCGTACAGCGGCTGAAACGTCGTACAAATAGCAACAAAGATGAGGACAATAGTTCGAATAATGCAAATACTGTAAGTTTATTGGCTATATATCAAATAGTTAATTCTATTAACATATACCATGAAAGATTTGATAAGATTCAGCACAATGTACATGACGAAGGATTTTTCTCAGTGGTTTCCATATCTTCTGAAACCAGGTCAGAAGCACACCTGACTGATCGCATCACGAGAAAACCAGACATAGTTTTAGACACGAAAGACTAAAAAGCAATAGTTGTTTCCAATTAAAGTGAAACCGTAGACTGAAAGAAAAATGAATGGATGTAAGTCAAATTTTGATTTCCTGGTATCGATATCAAATAAGTTTTTTCGTCGTAAACTGAATTTTGAAGGCTAAATATGTCCTCTGAGTAAATGGTATCATGGCTGAGACTAAGAACTACAATTATACCTACTTAAAACCAAACCCGAAGCAAAAACTAAAATAAAAGGGCTGAAAAACTGATTTTGATTAGACGCGGTATATATTCTTGATTTTCTGCACTATTGTAAGAACTGCAACCTTGAAACTTCTGAGTATCGTTTCTTATGTGTCCATGAGTGTATCAAATTTGATTAAAATCGGACCACTCCTTCTATCACCCGACTTTTTCGATTATCGATTTTCGATATTTATCGGGGGTACATCGACACAAAACCTAGCTAAGAACACTCGCAGACGCTCATAGTACAATTGTGTAAATTTTCAAGAAAATCGGTTCAGCCGTTTCGGAGTCTATAGGTAACGGACACACACACACACACAGACGAAGTTCCATTTATAAATTAATTTAGATCTTCAGTTCTATGCCGATTTGCTGAGGTAATTATGTTGATTTTCTAAGCGCAGCTTAGATATGGCACGAGGCCAAAAGTATAAGACTCTCAGTGAGGCTCGAACTCATTATTCAATTGCAATGATTCTAGCGAGACAAGCTTGCTCACCATTCCACCACACCGAGATGCCCAAAGGCAATTATGAAAGCTTATAACGACCAGAGAGACATATTGACTTTCTAAGCGCTGCTTAGACGTGAAACAAAGCCGGAAGTATGGTGTACCCAGTACGGATCTAATTCATTACTCAGTTGTAATAAGTTCTAGTAAGACAAGTTGAGGATATTTTTGACTCACAGGATAAAATCACCACCACACCGATAAAATAAATGTTTGAACCGGTGGGGAAAAGAATGTTGAAAAATAAACCTCATTTGTTTACATTCCATAGGAGTACTTGGTTAGGTTATGAACTTTTCAGCCGGCCTACGTAGATAGAACTATAATAGTTTGTTTTAGAATGTCACACATTACTGAACATAGAAAGCATTAAGATGATCGTTTGAATGATAGCATCTTCTGCTTAATCGTTGGGAACCTTCAGAGCGTACTAGCTAGAGGCATTAAAAGAACTCGGCAAAACCACAGGTTATCTATCAGTAAGTGTTAATTATAATGGATTATAGCTGTAGTAAACACATTCTGGATGTGCGTTGTGGTACAGTGGATATCGGCTCGGAACGAGAAACCGGGAAGCCGAGTTCGAATTCCAGTTGAATCCATTGTATTCACTTACGCGCAAATAACCTTGGGAAAGGTATTAATCCGTCTCTTCCTTCCAGTTATGGGTTAAATAGCAGGACAGATTGGGTTCTATAGCCTTGGTCGGCAACCAGTCTAACGCAGAAAGCAATGGCAACCTACTGCGGGATAATCTTCTGCCCAGAATGATCACCCAAGCGTGTATCACGTATGGCACTTTAACTAACTGAAACACATTCTACTGAAAAGGGTGTATAAGTTCGCATAGGTAAAGCTGGGATCGCCTTAGATAAAATGGATGTAATCTGGAAATCTGACCTACCAGACAATTTCAAGTGGAGATACTTTCGAATCACTATAAATGCAGTGTTAATGTATTGTACTACAGCCTCTTCTTCTTCTATATGCGTGTCCCTTCAGGGCGTAGGCGATCATGGCCTTCCACGTTTCCATCTTAATCCATGGTAGCTCTGAGCACACCTTCTGCTGTTACACCATGCAATCCTTGTTCCGTCATCCACCTGATCAGGTCCTTCAAATATGTTATCCGTTGCTTTCCCCTGTCTCTTTTTCCCTCTCTCTGGCCTGTTAGTATCAGGTTCTTCAAGCCCTCCTTCCTCAATGCGTGTCCCAGGAACTTCAGCTGTCTCTTACTGATGCTCACTATTAATTTCCTTTTTGTTTCCATCATTTCCAAGACCTCATCATTGCTCACATGCTCGATCCATAATATCCGTAGCATCCTTCTGTAGAACCACATTTCAGTTGCTTCAAGTTTTTTCTTCATCTTTGATGATATTGTTCAGCATTCACTGCCATATTGAAGGACGGACAGCACCTAGCAATCCAGTACTTTCTTCCTAGTTTCTCGCGAAATTGTCTTGTTTCTTAATACCTTACTCAACTTCTGGAATGCTTCCTTCGCCATGCCAATTCGCCTTTGTATCTTGCATATCCCTATCCCTTGTCACTTTTAATACCCTTTCCTCTGTTATCTCACACAATCCTCAATCCTCCATCCATCTGTTAAATGCATCAAGTGTGATATGTGTTGCTTTCCCTTGTCTCTCTTCCTTTCTATCTGTCCCGTGAGCATCAGGTTCTCCAAGCCCTCCTTCCTCATTATATGTTCCAATAAACGTGCTTTATTTATTTGTTAAAACAAAACATTTAAAATTTTCGTAGAAAAATAAAAATAGACAGACCTGTATAACAGTCATCTCCGTTCTCAAAGTATTCTAGAAAAAATATTAGAAATGAATATAAGGTCAGTAAAAATATTAAAATAAAACATTTCAAAAGACATTAAGTAAAAATATGAACATTTTTTTTGTTTTTAATTATTTCAAATAAAGTAACTCGTATTTAAATTCATTTTTATCAAAATTTACATATAATAAATAATTCAATAAAATACACTTTTTAAAAATTATTTTTTTAAAAAAGTGAATCGAAAATTTTTAAAAATTGAAACAGTTTTATATTTTTAATTATTCTTCATAAAGTAAATCGTAATGTCAAGTGAATGGATATTTTCATTTTTTTTTAATGTAAATTAAGTTTGTAATATCCATACGTTGTTTAGTCATTAAACGAATCTAATCACATTCTAAAAAAATATTCTTAATCTGTTAAATATTCTCACTCGCTTCACTTTTGCCAGAATTATAATTATAACACTTTGTATCCATTTCATGTTTGAAGTGACCTTTCAACCAGGTGCAGAACATTCATAAACGTTCTCCAAGTTATAAGCCTTAATAAACCAAAGATATCCTTGCCTTTGCATATAAACTCGTGCAGCAAAATAAATTCTACATTGCCTCCTTAAAGTCCCGCATAGGAGAAATCTTGTTAGCTAAGAATAGTTTTCTTCTTATATCTTTTTATCCACACACACACACACACACACACACACACACACACACGTATATATATATGTGTAAGTGTATGTGTGTGCGTGTGTGTTTCGTTTATTTGTTTGGATATTATTTTTAATAAATATAAATAGATACTCGTATTTGAGTTGATATTCTGCTTTTAATTAAACCATATATTTATAACAGAATATCTACTCAAATACGAGTATCTATTAAAATAATTTTCAAACAAATAAATTAAATAATATAACGGTTGTTAATCCATTTCGTTAATATCCAGAACTTTCCGTAATATATATATATGATTAATGCAAAGAATTTGTCAGTTTAACTAATTAGGTTCATGCAGACTTCGAAATTTTTGATGATACCGTTATGATGGCAGTCATCAGATCTGAATTTTTTTTCCTGTAACGTTCCATTTTTATGGGGCTTTCGTGTATTTTTTTTTATTTTGTGGGAATGGTTTGATTTGTGATTGGTTGGTTTTCTTTTTCATTTTCTTTTTTATTTTGCAGGTGTTTGATTTTTATTTATTACTTTCTTTATATTATATATTAATCAAGTTTTTTGTCAAAAATAATTTAGGTGCCGAACTGTGCACAAAGTAGGCTTAGACACGAATATATACGGAATATCAAATCTAGAAAGTGAGTATTAGGTAGTTTCATCTCAGATATGAGTGCAATACTTTATTTTCGCCCGATATTACTCTTGTAAAAATACTGGAGGAGTTATGTACTTTCTGGGGCGTTATAAGGCGTCATTAGCGGTTCATCGAATATAGATTTTCGCTCTAAAACCAAACAGGTTACATTTTGTCCCCACCGATCAGACCCCATACAGCCATTCGCGATCAACGGATGTTCCACGTAGAGATCCCGTGACTTAGGATATCGGTCCTCAGACTCACATCCGACCTCAAGTGGAACGTGTAAAAAAAGAAAACATCGCTAAAGATGCAAATAAAACGATTGGTCCTATGTACTGCTCTATTAAGTACCCGAGTCCTTATGCCTGACTACCTTTAGAAGTGACAGATCATGCTGAATCATGGAGTCAGCCAGTTAAGTGCTGTATGTGGTACGCGCTTGGCCAATCATGTCTCAAAAGAGACAGGGCAAAAGGTTGCCAAGAATTTCTGCGGTAGACAGGTTGCTAACCAAGTCTATAGAACCCAATCTGTTTTGCTATTTAGAATATAAAAATTTAACCCTTAGCTGGAGAGATAAGAGACGGATAAATACCTTTCCCAAGGTTATTTGCTCGTAAGTGAATGCAGCAAATGCAAGTGGAATTCGACTCTCCGATTTCACATTCTGAGATGATATCCATTGCACCACAACACACATCCTTGAATCATGGAATACTGTTGCCATATTTAGGAGTGTGTTGCCCAGACCTTACTTTCCAGTTCGAAAGCGTTCCAAAAGGATGTTTCCCTTATCGCTACAATCTTAACCTGTTGAAGTCTAAAAATTTCCACATGAGATACCCCTTAACGTAACCCCCCAAACTTGAGTGGCCCTTGGGCCTTGTACAAGATTAACCTTACTGTAAAAAAAATTCCAATAAACGTTCATATCTAGGAGTCTCATTAAATGCAGTTTTAGTTAAAATTCGAACCTGATCAGCCGATTCCATATTCCATAAAGGTAACTGCAACAGTCGGTCATAATAAAGATTTTAAAAGTTGTTGAAGACAATGGTTCTTTATTGTTGTGTTAATTAATTGATATAATGAAAGTATTAATTACTTATGTATTGTTATCGGTTTTAATTATGGCATCAACTTAACAAATAATAATGTAATTTACACTATTTACATACGGACAGTTGTCTTCATCTCTGTTTTTTTTTTTTTTATAAGCGTTTCACCCCGAGCAAGGCATGTCACTGCCACTACTGCGCAGGGGGCTACATAGAGTGGAGAAAGGATGATTAAATATAGGAAATATCAGAGGGTGGGTGATAGGCGGATAGGGATACACGAGAATGAGGGTTGGGTAGATGAGAGTGTTCTGAGAATAATTGGGAGTTAGAGTGATAGGAGGTGTCTATTGACCCTACATTTAAACACCTGGAGATTGTAACTGTCGGGAAAGCAGAGTTGTGGAAGGGAGTTCCACAGGCGGGAAGCGCGAGAAAAGAAGCTGTTGGAGTAGAATTTACGGTTACATCTTATCATCATTTTAACTGTAAAAGAGTGGGACTTAGTTGCTAATCTAGTATCTCGTGTAAATTCGTGCTTAGGCGGCACCAGTGCTCTAAGTTCATCGGAGCAGAAGCCATGAAAGTACTTGTAGAAGAGGCACAGGGACGCCACATCACGCCGGTGAGAGAGTGGTTGCAGCCGGTCTGCCGAGTCAGTATCAACCACGTTACAGATCCTCCTTTGTATTTTGTCAAGAAGCCCAAGGAGAGCAGCAGGGGCACCCGACCAGATATGGCAGCAATATTCAATACACGGGCGGATGGTAGATTTGTATATGTTCAGAATAGATTCAGGTGGGAAAAACTTCCGGGTCCTGCACAGAGAGCCAACTTTCAAAGCGGCAGATTTGGCAATGGATTCGATATAGTCATTCCATTTGAGGTCCGCCGAAAGTGTAAGGCCAAGGAGGCGTAGTATTTTATCTGGGAGGCTAGCCTGTCCCATGCTAATGGGAGGTAGATGCGATTGTCTATGGTGGTTAGTTGATAACAGCTTCGTTTTAGAAGCATTGAAATTTACTAGCCATTTCCTACTCCAGGCCACTCCGGATTGGAGGTCCTTTTCAAGCACGGCAGCGAGGTTCGCTTTGTCACCCACACCTGGTTTTTGATCGATGCGAGAGTAGATTGTTGTGTCATCGGCATACATACCTACTTGAGATCTAATGGCGTCGGGGAGATCATTAATGTACATCAGAAAGAGAGTAGGACCTAGGATAGAACCTTGTTGCTATTACAACAGTAAAGCTGGAGGAACATCGAAAAGCAATGAAATCAGGTATGGCTGGTCATATATGGATGGGAAAGGGTTGATATCAGCTCTTGTAAATTGAAACGAAAATGCTGAATAAAGAAGGATACTGGCGAGTTAGACACCTGAAAGTATCAGAGCATCAGCTAAGCGAGTGTAGGACAACTCGGCACCGCTGACTGAGCGCTACTACAACTCAAAACTGAGACAAACCAGAAACAGAAAATATAACATTTTTGTCACAGGAAAAAGTAATTTATTAAAGATTAAAATCATAATTAGTGAATATTTTTAATTTGATGATTAATTATATTTTTTTATTATTTACTTTGTTTAAAATAATCTTTAAAATATTTTTATAATCATATTGCGCCAAGCAAGGCACTGTATTGCAGGAAGTTACATATAGGAGAAAAGTTATGAGAAAGATTGACAGGTTATAAGGGGGTGTCAGGAAGTGGGTAAGAGAAGGATGAGAATACTGATGAGAGTGGAGTGGACAGAGAAAGAAGCATGAGAGAGAGGATGCAGGTTAGTGAAATAGGAGATAGTTAATGACTTTACATTTAAATTCTTTGAGATTGTAACTGTCAGAGAAGCAAGTAAATGGAAGGGAATTTCCCAGGTGGAAAGTGCGAGAAAAGAAGCTGTCCGAGTAATATTTGCGTTTACAGTTTATTGGTTTGACAGTAAAAAGGTGGGACCTAGTTGCTAATCTTGTGGTTCGAGTAAATTTATATATAGGGGGCACCAGTGAGCTAAGTTCATCGGAGCAGAAGCCGTGAAAGTATTTGTAGAAGAGACACAGGGAAGCCACATTACGCCGGTGAGAAAGTGACTGTATCTGAGCTGCCAAATCGGGATCTATCATATTACAGATTCTTTGTTGGGTTTTGTCAAGGACACCGAGATGGATAGCTTAATTTACTAATTATTGTTTTAATCCTTAATAAATTACTTTTATTACATTTATCCGGTCATAAAAAAGGTTATGTTTTTTCTGATGCTGTGTTGTCTCAAACCTGAGTTTTCTCGGTGCTTAGTCAGCAGTGTTCAGTCAGCAGTGCTCAGTCGGCGGGGTTGGGTTTTCTATTGCCGTGCTAGGCCATGAGAGCCTCTTTAGTGGGCCTAGCAAAGAAATAAATACTATATTGAATCCTTGCAGAAAGAAAAAAAAGAATGGAAAATGACAGCAAGTCTTCAACAGCAACAGCAATTAAGCTATACCAGTTAGTAGTAGCAGCAGCAGTTTCTGCATTAATCACCAAGCAGGTTAGGTTTAAGGCTCCAAGTTCACCACAAGAAAATAGTGCTGGATTAAACCGTTGGTTTGGGAGTTTGGAGATATAATGGTTGTTTGTTCAATCCCTGGTTCGGGCAGTGTGTGCTTGGACTCAATAAAAAGGGGTGAGTAATAAATGAACATTATTATAAATAAGATATCCCTAGATCTTGATATCAGTCTCTCTCCACAGATTAAATATAATGTTCAGTTTAGAACTCCCTGTAGCTTACCAAGATTAATACACACCTGAGGAAGGCCGGAGAACACTATAGTCGAAAAGTTGTGAAAGCAACAACAAAGATGAAACAATAGTCCGAATAAAGATAGTGTAAATAATAGTAACTCCTCATCCCAGACGTTCAGACAGAAAGGGATCAGGAGATAAAAAAACAAAAATGAGGAAAATAGCCCGAATATATATAATGTAAATAATGATAAGTCCTCATCTCAGGAAATTATGACAGACACTGATAATTTAATATTTTTGTAATAAATGTTCACGTGTTTATCAAAAAAGAGAAATCAGTGAGTTGTTGATTAAATACAAAATATCTCAAATCGGGTCTGAGAGAAATGATTTGTCTTAAAATGTTCGGAGATATTCTAATATTTCTAACTAGCAGTACAGCTCGGCGTTGCTCGGGTGTAATGAAAGCTTTAAAACTAATGCATGGTCCTGGAGCTAAGACTCAGCCTAAAGAATATTTGTGTGAATTTTGGTGAGAATCGGATAAGAATTGTGGATTTGCATAAAGGACATACAGACAGATAAACAGACACACACAAAAATCTTGCCTTATATATATATATATATATATATATATATCCGAGGGAATACAGAACGAAGAATTCTTTCCCGTCCAAAACATTAATTTAAAACAGTGCTCGATATATAATTTTCTATATAGAGCTGTGAATATTTATTATAAATTATATTTTAGAACATGTACATAACTTCTCTATATATAATCGCTACGAAGGCGCGTCCGTTTCTGCATCGGAGAACCGATGCTTCGTCAGGCGATGTGGTACTAGGAATCCTTTTCATTTTCATTTATGTCGTTTTGTTAGGGGTATTAGCTGGGGGGTGTTGATATTGTGATATTTCGTTGACAGTTGGAATTTTTTGTGGAGAGTGTTAGTGTATGTTGGTGGGTGTTAGCAAGATAATGGAGTCAGTCTGTGACCGTTGGAATTTATCAGTTGGTGCGGATATTTTGTTTGTTTATTTTTATTTTTGCAGAGTCTTTACAATCGGTGTAAGTTTGCATGTTTAATCTTAATATTGGGTTTAGGGAATGAGTTTTTTGTCTTACATTTTTAATTTTTGATTTTTTATATCATTGTTTGGGAATCGCTTTCTCTATTCAATTTTTAATTTTGAATCTTTGATTTTTAATTAGATCATTTTTTGGAAATCATTTTCACTATTAAATTTGTAAGTTTTAATTTTCTATTCTCATATAAATTTCTATTCTCATATCTAGTCTATATATGATTCGATTTATTATGGTTATGGTTATGGTTATGGTTATTAACCTTACTGTAATTATATTTATGGTTATAAATCTTACTCTAATTATGGTTATGGTTATTGGCCTTACTCTAATTATGGTTATGGTTATTAACCTTACTGTAATTATATTTATGGTTATAAATCTTACTCTAATTATGGTTATGGTTATTGGCCTTACTCTAATTATGGTTATGGTAATTAACCTCGCTCTAATTATGGTTATGGTTTCTTAACTGTTTTATGTTCGTTTTTTAACTTACAAAAATATTTGTATCCCGATGCAGAAACGGACTCGCCTTCGTAGCGATTATATATAGAGAAGGTATGTACAAGTTCTAAAATATAATTTATAATATATATATATATTATCGATTTTCTGCACTATTGTAAGAATTGCAAACTTGAAACTTCTGAATATCGTTTCTTATGTCTTTGTCTATGAGTGTATCAAATTTGATTAAAATCGAACTACTCCTTCTATAACCCGATTTTTTCGATTATCAATTTTCGATATTTATCGGAGTACATTGACACAAAACCTAGCTAAGAACACTCGCAGACGCTTATAGTACAACTGTGTAAATTTTCAAGAAAATCGATTCAGTTATTTCGGAGTCTATAGGTAACGGACACACACACAGACACACTCACACGCACACAGACAAATTTGCATTTATAAATAAGCTTAGATATTACTAGAAACATAATAAAATATACTCACGGGTTTTCTGACCTTTGCTTTCACCTAAAAAAATAATAATAACAATAACATATCAACTACATCAGTGTTAGCAATTAATAAAACTGGGTATACTAGTGAGTCAATATTTACACTGAAAACTAAGCCCCTTTAACGAAAAGGAAACTGCAAGAAACTGGTATGAACATCCCCCATTTCCGGTTACGGAGATAGGAACTGCAAAATCCTATGGAAATTTACAAGACACACAAAGAATAATCAAAGCTAATCGCTTAGAAATCATGATGAAAGACCACAAGAATAAAATGTGCTTTCTTATTTACATGTCGACCCCTGCAAATTCAGTTTATAAGATCTTCAAATAATATCAATCACAAGGATTTATGAATCGTCATCTAAAAAATGTAGTACATGAGAACATCAGTAATTTCAAGTCGTAGTTGAAGTCGTCTGATTCATTGTAAAAGGTTTTGATAGACATATTGAAGGAATTTCTGGTAGTCTAAGCCTTAAAGACATACAAACATTGTACTCACAAGTACAGCTCCTACATTCAGTCAGTTAAGTGCCATACGTGATACACGCTTGGGCGATCATGTTTCGAAAGAGACATGACTGACTGGGCAGAAGATTATCCCGCAGTAGGTTGCTATTGCTTACTGCGGTAGACTGGTTGCTGACCAAGGCTATAGAACCCAATCTGTCCTGTTATTTAACCCATAACTGAAAGGAATATACGGATTAATACCTTTCCTAAGTGTATTTGCGCGTAAGTGAATGCAATGAATTCGGCTGGAATTCGAACTCGGCTCCCCGGTTTCTCGTTCCGAGCCGATATCCAATGCACCACAACGCACATCTAAATCTCTGTAAAATGGGTGTGGTCTTATGTTTTTTATTTTTATTTTATTTTTGTTTTTTTCTTTTTCAGTGAAAAAAAGTCATAATACCATTTCGAACATTAGGTCGCTGGTTGGTACCCGGAAGGAAATATGTGTACAACAGAAATTTAAAGGCAATAATAATAATAATAATAATAATAATAATAATAATAATAATTTGAATAACTGTCAAAATATAAAGACCTGGAAATTGAAATAGAAAAAATGTGGAAATTGAAAACAAGAGTTGTGCCAGTGATAGTAGGTGCACTTGGAATGATAAAAAATGGAACATAACAACACATTGAAAGAATCCCTGGAGACACCAGCTTAAGATATATACAAAAAATTGTCTTATTAAGTACAGCCCACACACTAAGGAGGATTTTATCTATGTAACGCTAGGGATGATGAAGATAGAAAAAACATGAAATGGAGCCAGTACAACACGCCACGACCTGCCTTAGGTCTTCCCGCAGACTTGGTTGGTAGTGCGACCATAGCAGAAATCGAAATATGATGAAAAATGAAATAATAATAATAATAATAATAATAATAATAATAATAATAACGACAAGAGGATTCCTCCGCCAAGGCAATTCTGAAACCATTCGAGAGATGATTATCAAAATAAGACTAAATACAATCGACCGCTATTTATCAAATTGACGTTATAAATAATAATACTTTCGTGTAATAAAATAGTGCGTTCAGAAAATGAAATGCCGTAAACCAAATAAGGGAAGGCAATTCAGTATTTGGCAGAAACAAAACGGAAAAATAAATTATTTGATTAGTTACCCTGAGTAGTTAATCTAAAAGCTTCGTATAAATTATATGGAACACTGCCATCGATCTGTTCATTTCCTAAGGACGGTAAGTTAGCAGTTTGCATAGATGATAATTTTCTTGCGTTCTAAGGGTCGAAATGTCGTTGAACTATGGATAATTTTTAAAATGTGCACTTTAAGATGTTCACTGAAATTAGAGTCGTTTGTAATAAAATGTTCCACAACCTTCATTTTACTATGATATCTTCGCTTTCAGGTCTCTTCTGGGAATGTTCATAATTCCCAATTGACTAACAAATAGAAATTGACAAGTTACTCTCCAGTTCACATGACATGATGATTATTTTCAAGCACGAAATGCGCCATGTTTTTCTGAGAAAAAAACATTGATCAGGACCGAATGGTCAACCGAATGAATCGCAAATGGACGCTCCCACTCATTCTCAGAGAATTTTCGGCAACTGTTATAGTTCTGGGAGTCGTCTGAAATTAAGAAGATGTTTAGCCTCCACACTTCCTTTTTCAGGGTTTAAAGGTTATGGATGCTGACTATAAAGAGGAGATGGAGAGGGTAGTGAGGATTTTCATAGAAAGCGTGAAAAAATAATACCGTATTCTTGTTAACAAGATTCTGCACCATTTCATAAACCCAAAACTATCCAAAAATGGATCAGTTGTAAGGGTACGTGTTAATTACGCTCGTATTCTTCTCTCTGGTGACATTCGTGCTTGCTACATCTTTTATTTTTGTTTGTGGGGCTCGCAAAAGTCAGTTGGGAATTCACTCCCGGGTGTGATTCTGTCCTTTCCCTGGGACGACGAACAAACTTCGCGTTGGTTTGCGAAAAGGTCCATGAAAAGAATTTGTTTCTGATCATTGAAGATTATTTGAATTTTGTTTTTAGATGATTCCTAGTTTTCTATTGGCCGAAAATCTTTTCATCGAGGTGTGAAATTTAGCGAGTTTTGTTTGGGATTCGCTTTTGCGTGTGTGCTAAGCAAGGTTTTGAAAATTCGAGTAAATTCGTTTATTTTTAACAAACTCAATGAGTCCGTGCTTAGCATTAGAATCTTAAATGTAGATCTTGTTTTGTTCACTACAGTGTGTTACGCCACAAAGATTCTATGCCGTCTCATATACCCAAAACGACTTAAGAATGGATGTCATGTCATAAGGACTTTGTGCCGTATAAACCGACTAGAATAATAACGCTATTAAGCATGAAACCCGCTCTGTTATTATAAAAAAAAAACGTTGATCAGGACCGAATGGTCAACTGAATGAATGTCAAGTGGACGCCGCTACACATTCTTGCATGAAAAATGAGAAAAGTGTCAAAAATGTAGTACATGAGAACATCAGTAATTTCAAGTCGTAGTTGAAGTCGTCTGATTCATTGTAAAAGGTTTTGATAGACATATTGAAGGAATTTCTGGTAGTCTAAGCCTTAAAGACATACAAACATTGTACTCACAAGTACAGCTCCTACATTCAGTCAGTTAAGTGCCATACGTGATACACGCTTGGGCGATCATGTTTCGAAAGAGACATGACTGACTGGGCAGAAGATTATCCCGCAGTAGGTTGCTATTGCTTACTGCGGTAGACTGGTTGCTGACCAAGGCTATAGAACCCAATCTGTCCTGTTATTTAACCCATAACTGAAAGGAATATACGGATTAATACCTTTCCTAAGTGTATTTGCGCGTAAGTGAATGCAATGAATTCGGCTGGAATTCGAACTCGGCTCCCCGGTTTCTCGTTCCGAGCCGATATCCAATGCACCACAACGCACATCTAAATCTCTGTAAAATGGGTGTGGTCTTATGTTTTTTATTTTTATTTTATTTTTGTTTTTTTCTTTTTCAGTGAAAAAAAGTCATAATACCATTTCGAACATTAGGTCGCTGGTTGGTACCCGGAAGGAAATATGTGTACAACAGAAATTTAAAGGCAATAATAATAATAATAATAATAATAATAATAATAATAATAATTTGAATAACTGTCAAAATATAAAGACCTGGAAATTGAAATAGAAAAAATGTGGAAATTGAAAACAAGAGTTGTGCCAGTGATAGTAGGTGCACTTGGAATGATAAAAAATGGAACATAACAACACATTGAAAGAATCCCTGGAGACACCAGCTTAAGATATATACAAAAAATTGTCTTATTAAGTACAGCCCACACACTAAGGAGGATTTTATCTATGTAACGCTAGGGATGATGAAGATAGAAAAAACATGAAATGGAGCCAGTACAACACGCCACGACCTGCCTTAGGTCTTCCCGCAGACTTGGTTGGTAGTGCGACCATAGCAGAAATCGAAATATGATGAAAAATGAAATAATAATAATAATAATAATAATAATAATAATAATAATAACGACAAGAGGATTCCTCCGCCAAGGCAATTCTGAAACCATTCGAGAGATGATTATCAAAATAAGACTAAATACAATCGACCGCTATTTATCAAATTGACGTTATAAATAATAATACTTTCGTGTAATAAAATAGTGCGTTCAGAAAATGAAATGCCGTAAACCAAATAAGGGAAGGCAATTCAGTATTTGGCAGAAACAAAACGGAAAAATAAATTATTTGATTAGTTACCCTGAGTAGTTAATCTAAAAGCTTCGTATAAATTATATGGAACACTGCCATCGATCTGTTCATTTCCTAAGGACGGTAAGTTAGCAGTTTGCATAGATGATAATTTTCTTGCGTTCTAAGGGTCGAAATGTCGTTGAACTATGGATAATTTTTAAAATGTGCACTTTAAGATGTTCACTGAAATTAGAGTCGTTTGTAATAAAATGTTCCACAACCTTCATTTTACTATGATATCTTCGCTTTCAGGTCTCTTCTGGGAATGTTCATAATTCCCAATTGACTAACAAATAGAAATTGACAAGTTACTCTCCAGTTCACATGACATGATGATTATTTTCAAGCACGAAATGCGCCATGTTTTTCTGAGAAAAAAACATTGATCAGGACCGAATGGTCAACCGAATGAATCGCAAATGGACGCTCCCACTCATTCTCAGAGAATTTTCGGCAACTGTTATAGTTCTGGGAGTCGTCTGAAATTAAGAAGATGTTTAGCCTCCACACTTCCTTTTTCAGGGTTTAAAGGTTATGGATGCTGACTATAAAGAGGAGATGGAGAGGGTAGTGAGGATTTTCATAGAAAGCGTGAAAAAATAATACCGTATTCTTGTTAACAAGATTCTGCACCATTTCATAAACCCAAAACTATCCAAAAATGGATCAGTTGTAAGGGTACGTGTTAATTACGCTCGTATTCTTCTCTCTGGTGACATTCGTGCTTGCTACATCTTTTATTTTTGTTTGTGGGGCTCGCAAAAGTCAGTTGGGAATTCACTCCCGGGTGTGATTCTGTCCTTTCCCTGGGACGACGAACAAACTTCGCGTTGGTTTGCGAAAAGGTCCATGAAAAGAATTTGTTTCTGATCATTGAAGATTATTTGAATTTTGTTTTTAGATGATTCCTAGTTTTCTATTGGCCGAAAATCTTTTCATCGAGGTGTGAAATTTAGCGAGTTTTGTTTGGGATTCGCTTTTGCGTGTGTGCTAAGCAAGGTTTTGAAAATTCGAGTAAATTCGTTTATTTTTAACAAACTCAATGAGTCCGTGCTTAGCATTAGAATCTTAAATGTAGATCTTGTTTTGTTCACTACAGTGTGTTACGCCACAAAGATTCTATGCCGTCTCATATACCCAAAACGACTTAAGAATGGATGTCATGTCATAAGGACTTTGTGCCGTATAAACCGACTAGAATAATAACGCTATTAAGCATGAAACCCGCTCTGTTATTATAAAAAAAAACGTTGATCAGGACCGAATGGTCAACTGAATGAATGTCAAGTGGACGCCGCTACACATTCTTGCATGAAAAATGAGAAAAGTGTCATGCCTCTTTTCTTCTTTCTTCAGGGTTTAAGGGTCATTGCCGGTGATTATAAGGAGGAAATAGAGAGCGTTGTGAGGATTTTCATAGAAAGAGTGAAAAAAAGTAATACCGTATGACTTTCAACAAGACTCTGCACCATTTCATAAACCCAAAACAATTCAAAAATGGATCAGTCACGCCATATAAACTCTATGCTGTCTCATACACAAAACGACCAGAATAATAACGATATTAATTTGTTGAAACTGGTTTAAATACAAAGCAAAGGCAAGACACAAATAATAATAATAATAATAATAATAATAATAATAATATCTGGAAACTGAAATAGAAAAAATGTGGAAATTTAAAATAGGAATTGTGCCAGTGATTGTAGGTGCACTTGGAATGATAAAAAATGGAATAAAAAAACACATTGAAAGAATCCCTGGAAACCACAGCTTAAGAGATATACAAAAAATTGTTTTGTTAAATACAGCCCATACTAAGGATAATTTGTCTATTCAACACTAAGGATATTATGGGAGATATGAAAAAAAAAACATGAAATGGAGCCATAACAACACACCACGACTTGCCTTAGGTCTTCCCGCAGACTTGGTAGGTAGTACAACCATAGCAGAAATCGAAATTGATGAAAAATGACAACATAATAATAATCAAACTATGTAATACTTACCAACATGTATTCATTTATATATTTCCTATCACATATAGTCGAAAGGAGGTAAATCTACTTCATAAATCAGATAAAAGTCGGCACAATGTACATTTTAATTTAAATATTTTAAGCATAATAATCTAAGAAGCATTACTCACCTAAATCTTCTAGGACCTTCTTACCTGCAAAGAGAATAATAATAATAATAATAATAATAATAATAATAATAATAATAATCGTCACGATAGAGTGGGGCAATATTTACACTGGACAATGTGCAGACACTATGGAAAATATGTAAGCAAACACTGGTATAAACATCACCCTTCTTTGGTTACAGAAATAGAAGATGTCACCATTCTATGGGATTACACCATCTACACAGACAGAAAAATTGAAGCAAATAGGCCGGACATTATTGTTAAAAACCAAAAAGAAAAAACTTGTCTATTAATTGATATGGCTTGTCCAGCGAATTGTAACATAAAAATCAAGGAATTCGAAAAACTGTCAAAATATAAACTCTGGAAACTGAAATCGAAACAATGTGGAAATTGAAAACAAGTATCGTACCAGTCATAGTGGGTGCACTTGGAATGATAAAAAATGGAACATAACAATACACTGAAAGAATCCCTGGAAACCCAAGCTTAAGAGATATACAAAAAATTGTCTTGTTAAGTACAGCCCACACACTAAGGAGAACTTAGTCTATGTAACGCTACGGATGTTAGGGAAATATGAAAAAACATGAAATGGAGCCATAACAACACACCACGACCTGCCTTAGGTATTCCCGCAGACTTGGTAGGTAGTGCGACCATAGCAGAAATCGAATTGCAACGAAACATGATATAATAATAATTGATGACCTTGTATCAGGATTCAAACCGACACAAAATGATCAATTGGAGTAGATAGACTAAACAATCGCCCGGTTCACACTCCACCCACGTCTATTGAACAGGTGAAGAGGCTCATCCCTTGTTTCCTGTTTAGGATGCGGTTTCCGGTTTTTCTCTTTTCTAATCTTCTCACTGTTTTTTTTTTTCAATTGGAGTAGATAGACTAAACAATCGCCCGGTTCACACTCCACCCACGTCTATTGAACAGGTGAAGAGGCTCATCCCTTGTTTCCTGTTTAGGATGCGGTTTCCGGTTTTTTCTCTTTTCTAATCTTCTCACTGTTTTTTTTTCTTTTCAATTGGAGTAGATAGACTAAACTATCGCCCGGTTCACACTCCACCCACGTCTATTGAACAGGTGAAGAGGCTCATCCCTTGTTTCCTGTTTAGGATGTGGTTTCCGGTTTTCTCTTTTCTAATCTTCTCACTCTTATGTAGCCCCCTGCATATCAGTGGCGTTACCGCCTTGCTTGGGGTGATATGATTAAAAAAAAAAAAAAAAAATTGTTATTATTATATTGGCACCAAAAGAATATAAATCCCGGTGTGGGTCAAATATCAGCATTAAACAATTTGCAACTTTTACGGAAAGGAAACTGCAAGAAATTGGTAAGAACACTACCCAAAGCCGGTTAGAGAGATCGGAATTTTCTGGGAATTTATGATACATACGGAGAGAACAATCAAAGCTCATCGCCCAAACATAGTTACCCGTAACCGAAAAAATAAAATGTGCATTTTTATTGTTTTTGAAGACCGTAAAGACGGTAATACATCTTTGAATATCTCCAAAAACTATCAAAATAAAAGGAACTTGAAATCGAAAACTTAAAAATATGGCACACTAGCAGTATAGCCCGGCGTTGCTCGAGTGTAATGAAAGCTTTAAAACCAATCCATGGTCCAGGAACTCAGACTCTTTGGACGTTGGCACGAAAGTCTAAAAAGCAAAAGTTGTTTCAAGTTAAAGCGAAACCTTAGACTGAAAAAAAAATGAATGGATGTAAGTCAAATTTTAATTTCCTGGTATCGATATCAAATAAATTTTTTTCGTCGTAAGCTGAATTTTGAAGGCTAAATAAGTCCTTTGAGTAAATGGTATAATGGCTGAGACTAAGAACTATAATTATACCTACTTAGAGCCAAACCCGAAGCAAAAACTAAAATAAAAGGGCTGGAAAAAATAAAAAATACATACATACAGGCAGATATACAGACACACACACAAACATCTTGTCTTATATATATATATATATATATATATATATATATATATATAAATATATTATCGATTTTCTGCACTATTGTAAGAACTGCAACCTTGAAACTTCTGAATATCGTTTCTTATGTCTTTGTCTATGAGTGTATCAAATTTGATTAAAATCGGACCACACCTTCTATAACCCGATTTTTTCGATTATTGATTTTCGATATTTATCGAGGGTACCTTGACACAAAACCTAGCTAAGAACACTCACAGACGCTTATAGTACAACTGTGTAAATTTTCAAGAAAATCGGTTAAGCCGTTTCAGAGTGTATAGGTAACGGACACACACACATACGCATATACATAGACAAAGTTCCATTTATAAATAAGTTTAGATTTTGATGAAGACATCAACAACTGTAGCTGTAATTGCAGCCCTCGGATTAATTGAAAAAGACTTCAATATATTCATACCTTAAGCTTAAATCTTAGAAAAATATGGAAAAATGTATTTACAAATACATCACCCACATTACGAAGAGCCCTATCTATGTTAAATAAGTGTGTAATTTGAGGATATTTTTGTTGGTTACTTAGATGTTTTTTCTTTGACAAAAAGTGTAAATATCATGGTCATTTCTGACCTTAGGTCTCAGGTTGGGCCCCAGAATAAAATGTTTATTCAGCAGAAAACAAAGAAAATGATAATAATTTTTAATTTAGAAAACTTGACAAGTCTACATGAAAACTTGTCCTTAGATGTTCGTATGTCTTTCCATCTTATCTTGTTACATAGTAAGGAAAACTGTCTTGATCTGGTCATCATGTTCTACGATGATGCTGAAACTTTCTAAAATATGTAACCCGCTATACATTAAAAAGAAAGCAGACCATTTAATTTTTTTTAATACTTAAACAGATAATGCAATTATTAATCAAAGAATCAATACTTACTTTTCCCGATCCATTCCGTTTTATCTGCAATAAGAATAGAAATAACATTAATATTAATAATAATATGAATTTTAGTTTTAGCTTTTTTTTTTTTTTATAAGCGTTTCACCCCGAGCAAGGCATGTCACTGCCACTACTGCGCAGGGGGCTACGTAGAGTGGAGAAAGGATGATTAAATATAGGAAATGTCAGAGGGTGGGTGATAGGCGGGTAAGGATACACGAGAATGAGGGTTGGGTAGATGAGAGTGTTCTGAGAATAATTGGGAGTTAGTGTGATAGGAGGTGTCTATTGACCCTACATTTAAACACCTGGAGATTGTAACTGTCGGGAAAGCAGAGTTGTGGAAGGGAGTTCCACAGGCGGGAAGCGCGAGAAAAGAAGCTGTTGGAGTAGAATTTACGGTTACATCTTATTTGTTTAACTGTAAAAGGGTGGTACCTAGTTGCTAATCTAGTATCTCGTGTAAATTCCTGCTTAGGCGGCACCAGTGAACTAAGCTCATCGGAGCAGTAGCCATGAAAGTACTTGTAGAAGAGGCACAGGAAAGCCACATCACGCCGGTGAGAGAGCGGCTGCAGCCGGTCTGCCAAGTCAGTATCAACCACGTTACAGATCCTCCTTTGTATTTTGTCAAGAAGCCCAAGGAGAGCAGCAGGGGCACCCGACCAGATATGGCAGCAATATTCAATACATGGGCGGGTGGTAGATTTCTATATGTACAGAATAGATTCAGGTGGGAAAAACTTCCGGGCCCTGCACAGGGAGCCGACTTTCATAGCAGCAGATTTGGCAATGGATTCGATATAGTCATTCCATTTGAGGTCCGCCGAAAGTGTAAGGCCAAGGCGGCGTAGTATTTTACTCTCTGGGAGGCTACCTTCGTTTCCCGATCTTAATGATCTGATGAATATTAATTCTTAACTTAATGACTGAATAATCCTACAACAAGTGTCATGTCAAGAAAATATCCATACAGATTTCCGTGTGGCATCGTTAAATATTCGAGTCTAAGGAAAGTTTTAGTAATCACAAGATGGTATTAAACATCAGTATATTAACGTATACTCGTTTTATAGACTTCTCAGGTAAAATTGCACCCCCGCTTCATAAAAAAGAAAGATATCGACTACTGATTGTAGGTACCTCCAATTTACTGAAAAGACAGCATTGTATGAAGGGAAAAGGTACCAAACTTTGGAAAACCGAACTTTTTCTACCAAAATGTTAATGTTATTATTAAGAGGAAAGATAAAAGTATTATTTAATTATTTTTTTAAAAAATTACTCTTTTCTACCACGTTCAAAATTTTGGCAAAAATCTTGTTTTTATTTTCGTTAGCTGGTAGCCAAATCGTTATGAGAGTTTACAATGGAAAACGTAATATTACATAACACTTTTTTTCGGTGACAAACACATTAATTTGAAAATTTTTGATAATCTTTCATTGTCGGATTTCATTAAAACATTGAGGACTTATTCACAAATGAATGAAGATTTTTTTTTAAATCATTATTTTTTAACAAATATTTGTAAAAAAGATTTTTTTTACATCTGTTAACTCCAAACGTAAAAACATTAAATTTAAAGAAACTAAATTATGTAAGCAAAATTGATTTTATTAATCAATAATGGCGACTTACACAACCGACGTTTTTTTGCAGAATTTTCTTTAATAAAAAAATGAAAGCGTGATAGTATTGTTGGATCTCCCCTTTGTATATGATAATGGACTCGACTGAGAGTACAGATATTCCTGCTATAGAAAGAACAGTAGCTGCCACATAGTTGAGAGTAATCGTAGAGATCCGTGCTAATTATCGGAGAGTACCGGAGCTGATACGGGAGATACCGAAGATACCCATAGACTACTACATCAGAAGTCAGACTAGCTCCGAGCTCCAGTCAGCTAAAATAATATACTCGGATATACTATTTCCAAAGACTTCACTTCAAGTCCTGTATATATTTACTTCTTACTAATAGTATTCCTGGATGTGCGTTGTGGATATCGACTGGGAACGAGAAATCAGAGAGCCGAGTTCGAATTCCAGTTGAATTCCTTGCATTCACTTAAGCGCAAATACACTTGGAAAGGTATTAATCCGTCTATTCCTTCCAGTTATGGATTAAATAACAGGACAGATTGGGTTCTGTAGCCTTGGGCGGCAACCAGTCTACCGCAGAAAGCAATGGCAACCTACTGCGTGATAATCTTCTGCCTAGTCAGTCATGTCTCATTCGAGACATGATCGCCCAAGCGTGTATTACGTATGGCACTTAACTGACTGAATAGCATTCCTGGATTTACTAACCTGCGTTCAAGTTTGTATATTACGTTCAATATAACCTACTTTTCTATCTCCATATTTGTTTTGGTGTTCATTATTTTGTGAGGTTCCTCACCAGGAATCCGCAACAGATAGTTCCAAGCAACACATCCTGGCAACGACATATGTCTCAATAAACTTTAACAATGTATTTGAAATAACCTGCTATCTACAGTTTTGCAATAAATTAAATTGTAAGGAAAGAAAAATTACTGACGTAAACAAAGAAAAGAAAAAGTACAAAATAACGATTCAACCACAAATTCCGTATCACTTCTGGACATAGGCGATAATCGACTTCCACTTGGCTCTGTCTCTTGTCGCTCTCAATAATTTTTCTCTTGGTATCTCTTCCAAGCCCCGCTCCGTTAACCATTTGCTCAGACCTATCAAGTACGTATCGCGCTGCTTTCCCCTGTCGCTTCTTCCATTTATCCGACTTGTGAGTATCAAGTTCTCCACGCCATCCTTTCTCATTACGTGTCCCAGGAACCTCATTTGTCTCTTCCTGATATTTATCATCAGTCTTCTCGTTTGCATCCTTTCCAACACCTTATCGTTGCACACGTGATCTGTCCATGGTACCTTCAGCATCCTTCTGTATAACCACGTTTCTTCTGCCTCAAACTTCTCCTTCATCTTTGATGAGATCGTCCAGCATTCACTTCCATACAGAAGGACAGAAATCACGTAGCAATCCAGCACTATTTTCTTTGTTTCTAATGAGATTTTCTTGTATTTCAGTATTCTGGTTAAGTTCTGAAATGCGTTTTTGGCCATGCCAATGCGTCTTTGGATCTCCGTGTCGCATTTTCCATCCTCTGTCAAAACACTTCCCAATTATCTGAAATTTTTTAATTGTTTTATTCTAGATTCTCCAACTTGCAATTGGCGTATTGGTCTCCTCTTATTGCTGACTAGCAGTATAGCCCAGCGTTGCTCGGGTGTAATTAAAGCTTTAAAACTAATCCATGGTTCTTGGGCTAAGACTCTTTGGACGTTGGTACGAAAGACTAAAAAGCAATAGTTGTTTCCAGTTAAAGCAAAACCGTAGACAGAAACTTATCAAATAAGTTTTTTTCGTCGTAAACTGAACTTTGAAGGCTAAATAAGTCCTCTGAGTAAATGGTATCATGGCTGAGACTAAGAACTACAATTATACATACTTAGAGCCAAATCCGAAGCAAAAACTAAAATAAAAGGGCTGAAAAAATACATACATACCGGCAGATAAACAGACACACACACAAACATCTTGCCTTTATATATATATATATATATATATATATATATATATATATATATATAGATATATTATCGATATTCTGCACTATTGTATTAACTGCAACATTGAAACTTCTGAATATCGTTTCTTATGTCTTTGTCTATGAGTGTATCAAATTTGATTAAAATCGGACCACTCCTTCTATAACCCGATTTTTTTTATTATCAATTTTCGATATTTATCGGGGGTACCACGACACAAAACCTAGCTAAGAACACTCGCAGATGCCTATAGTACAACTGCGTAAATTTTCAAGAAATTCGGTTCAGCCGTTTCAGAGTTTATAGGTAACACCCACCCACCCACACACACACACACACACACACACACACACACACACACACACGCACACACACACAATGTTCCATTTATAAATAAGTTTTGATGACCATGCATTCAGTTTTCTAGAGGTATTATAAAAGAGCGGGAAAAATCACATTTAGAAATGTTCACAGAAAGAAACAAAGAAAACAAAATATTGAATATAACGTCTTTTTTTTATGAACAAAGGGGTACAAATGAAAAGATTTGATATAGGTAACTTTTCCATTTCACTGAAACAGACGGTAAACATTCCTTTTTTCTTTAACTGAAACCAAACAGATTCTCAGACATGTCTTAACTTACCGTGTGATGAAAACGACATAGTCCATTATTTATGATCTATTCGTATGATGTAATTTATTCCCTGTTTTACATTTAAAAATACGGTGTCGTACTATAGTCAATTTTATAATTTATTCCATTTTAACTTAAAAAATATACGGCCGTATTATACTCAAGGATGTATTTAATTTCCTGTTTTTAGCTTCAGAAACACGGGATCGTATTATACTCACCTTTATAATTTATTCCCAGTTTTTAGATTCATAAACACGTCGTTGCATTATATTCAAGGATGTAATTTATTCTGGTTATATATTAAAAGTCACAGGGTCGTATTATACTCATGGATGTATTTATTCCCATTTTTAGCTTCGGAAACACGGGTTCGTATTATACTCATGAATATAAATTATTTCTTGTTTTTATATTCAGAAATCCGGGTTTGTATTATATTGCATGATGTAGTTCATTTCCTGCTTTAGCTTCAGAAATATATTTACACACGAGTGTGTAAATATATTTCTTGCTTACACATTCAGAAGCACGTATCGTAAAACTCAAGGTTTTAAATTTTTGGATGGATTTTTGCTTCAGAAAGAGCAGTCGTATTATACTCATGGATGTAATTTATACCCTCTCTTAGATTTATAAAGATGGGTCTTACTGTAATCAGGGATGTAATTTATTTCCTTTTTAGATTTTAGGTGTCAAGTATATAATTTATTTTAAACTGAAAAACTTGGCTCGTATTATACACAGGGGCGTCGAAATTGTAGCGTAACTAGTGAGGATCAAAATCAATACTCAATCGTAACAGGTCAATTGAGACATGCTTGCTAACCATTAAACTACGTCGAAGACCCATCAGTCAGTTAAGTGCCATACGTGATACACGCTTGGGTGATCATGTCTCGAAAGAGACATGACTGACTAGGCAGAAGATTATTCCGCAGTAGTTTGCCATTGCTTTCTGCGGTAGACTGGTTGCCAGCCAAGGATATAGAACCCAATATTCCTGTTATTTAATCCATGACTGGAGGGAAGAGACGGATTAATACAATGGTATTTGTGCGTAAGTGAACGCAAGGAATTCAACTTGAATTCGAACTCGGCACCCCGATTTCTCGTTTCGAGCCGATATCCATTGCGAGAAGACCCATAAATATTTTTAAATCTTAGCTTAAATGTGGCACAGGAACTAAAATTTAGAATATCTAGTGAGAATCGAAATCAATAGTCAATTGTAAGTGATCGATCAAGACATGATTGCTAGTCATTACGTCACGGCGAGGTGCCCTAAACTATTTTCTAATTTCTTTCCGAGTGAAAACCAACGAATATTAAAAAAATATTGACGTATAAAAGTCAGGTGTGCGAAAACAGAAGTGACAGGTGAAATTTTGTTTTGATAAACAGCGCAGGAAAAGTCATAGAATGTAAACTCAGAAATAATAAACATATTCATAACGGAACTTGACGTGTCAAACGAAACTCGCCTACATAAATGGAGAGGTGGCAGAGAGGCAGGTAGACAGACCGGAAGACGGAGGAGAAATCAGGGGTCAGATGCAGAAGAGATTGGATTGAGAAGAAAACACGTCCCTCGTATGCATGTGCGCTAACTCTCCGATCAACCTCCACTACACACAACCGCGTCACCGAAGAAGAAGAATAAAAATATAAGTGTATATTTTTATAGATCCGTGTTTGTTGCTCATCGTTGATGTCAAGACGATCGCCAACGTTTATTCCATTTTATTCTTCGTCGATGCAGTATATACCAGAATTTCTGCGGTAGACTGGTTGCCGACCAAGGATATAGAACCAAATCTGTCCTGTTATTTGTCTCATAGCTAGCAGGGGAATAGATGAATTATATTATTAATTAGTAATTAGTGGGGGATCAGTTTATTACTTCATATCAATAGAACACTGATCCTCCACTTTATGACCAGTAGAAACCTTAATCATGTTTCCAACTATTATATTTAATCAGTCAGTTAAGTGCCATACGTGATACATGCTTGGGCGATCATGTCTCCAAAGAGACATGACTGACTGGGCAGAAGATTATCACGCAGTAGGTTGCCATTGCTTTCTGCGGTAGACTGGTTGCCGACCAAGGCTATAGAATCCAATCTGTCCTGCTATTTAACCCATAACTGGAAGGAAGAGATGGATTAATACCTTTCCCAAGAGTATTTGCGTGTAAGTGAGTAAAATGGATTCAACTGGAATTCGAACTCGGCTCCCCGGCTTCTCGTTCTGAGCCGATATCCACTGTACCACAACGCACATCCACAATCTACGGATACAAAGTAAAAAACACCTGCTCTACATGGATGATCTCCAATTCTTTGCCAAAGACAACAATGCTTTGAAGGGCCCCCTCAATAGTGTAAAGTGTTTTAGTAGTGACATAAGTAAATATATTTCGGCTTAAATAAATGTTCAAAATTAATATCCAAGAAAGGGAGAATTACAGAAAAACACTCAATTGACCAACATTTTGTGATAAACATTAGTAAACTGAAACAAGAAGAAGCCTATAAATAGCTAGGAGTCAGCGAAGAAGATTGAATACTACGTAACCAAGTGAATGTAAAAGTAAGGAAGTATACCACAGGCATGTGCGGCTGGTGTTAAACACGGAATTGATTTCCCCAAAATAGAATATCAGCCATAAACAAATTGACTGTACCTGTATGACAATACAGATTTAACATCCTTTAGTAGACCGTAACAAACGAATAGCCGCGAAAAAGAGAAAGCTTCTCAATTGTCATCGCATTCACCATCCCAAAGCTAATTTTGACCATCTGTATGTGTCCAGAACCGAAGAAGAAAGAGGATTAGTTCAACTAGAACTGTCTTACAAAACAACAACAATCGGCTTTCAAAGATCATTGGAAATTACAGAAGACTGGATGATGATTGGTTTCAAAAGAATATGAAAGAAGTAAAAACTGTATTCAGTAAAAAAGAGTTATGTGCCCTTCTACAATGTGTGGACTCTTCCTCTTGTTATATATAATTACCTGTCTGACCTTCGGAGGCAGTTAACGGCAGTTGACGACAAACAGGTACGATAGCTAGTACGCAGTTAAAGCCAACTACGTCAGGCAATAAGCAGTGTAAATGTATCGTTCGGACTTACTTATTTCTTTTACTGATTTACTAACACTTTACTTTGTATCTATGTTCTTGTTATACTAATACACTGTTTTGAACCTACTTCCTGTCTTCCGTGACTTACTTCCGGCCAAACCGGTCACTACAAAAAAAAGCCGACAATTTTAAATTGGTATGTCAAATGGGTGAAAAAATGCTAGTAAACCATAATGCACCTACTGTAGCGACAAAATGCCTAAAATAGAAAGCAAATGCAATGTCAGTGAGTGAAACACGCTTGGCCGATCATGTCTCGAAAGAAACATGACTGACTGGGCAGAAGACTATCCCGCAGTATGTTGCCATTGCTTTATCAAGTGCAAAAACAATGGCAAGATTGGTCTCGTCAGTACTCTGCCCGTACAAACCAGTGGTTACCTAGATAGGCTGGATTAAACGATGAAATCAAAGGTTTTATTCTTCCTGCACAGAACAAATGCTTGCCAAAAATGAATTACCAAGCATACATACTAAAAGGTAGATTCTGTTATGAGTATCCAGAAATAATTGATCATCTTGTATCAAGTTGCACAGTTTTGGCACCCACTGAACATAAATTTCGCTATGATAGGGTGAGCCAATGTAGGCACTGGAAAATATGAAACTTTTACAGGATGAAAACTGCCTGGTATGATGCATGAACATCACTCAGACCCAGTTACAGAGATCATCCCTGTAACAATTGCATGGGAGTTTAAACTGCCCACAGACAGAAAAATCAATAGTCCTGACAACGTGATCAAAGACCACAAGAACAGTGAGTGTTTTCATATTGACATGAGAGTTCCTACAGATTGTAATGCCTCCTTGAAGATCTACCAAATATTAAAATACAAGAATCTTAAAGGAGAAATCCCCAAAATGAGGACGTCAATAATTGCAGTTGTAGCTTAAGCTCTCGGGTCTATTAGAAAAGTGTCAAAGATACTCATTGAAGTGATTCCTGATAATTTATACCTCAAATAACTGGTACAGCTCACACATTACAAAGAGTTTTATCTGTGTAAAATGTGTGTGATCTTAAGTTTTTTCTTCAAAATATGCTTAGGTATACTAGATCGATTGAAAAGTATTGCAATTCCTAGAAAACCTATCATTAATTGATATGTAATGATTGTACTTTCAATATTTCTTAATTTCTCTGAAAAGTATCACCTACTTATCTTTTTTTCACCTCATTATCATTAAAACCAATATTTTTAACCATCTAGAGCCATTCGTATCATATTTGATACAGTATGAAAACAAGCCTTGAAAGAAATATTTTCCTGAAAAATTTTTAAGAGAAATATTTTATAAATTTCAAATGAAAGCAGTACTGACTGCTCAGTCAATGAATACCAAATGTTTCCTTATAGGGAAATACCAAATGTTTCCTTATAGGGAAATACTGTATCAAATATGATACGAATGGTCCTAGAGGGTTAAGAACAGGTCAATCCGTCGACTTCGTTTTTAAACCAGATACTTGTATAAGCAAAACAAGCAAAACAAAAGGATCCGTACAAAAGTGAAGGACAGTCCAACGACACCCATTACAGTCCCTGACAACTTACTTTAATATAAACCCAGGAAAAGATATTTCGTGTTTAGTTGTCGATACCTTTTCAGAAAAGGAAATAGGGAACTACTCAAGACGACTCCCAACTGCAAAGTAGAAGAGCGACGAGTTTTTATTTCTTTTCAACCTACTGCGGGCTGTGAATTTTCTTACACAGGAGGATACAAGGCTGTATTTGTATACGAAAGAAAAAGTAACTTCCAACAGAAATTTTGAATAGCGTTTGTTCGTTTTGAATGTACAAATCAATGTTCTTTACCAACCACCTGATGAATAGTTATGAAAACCAACCATCCATTCAATTTGATGATTGATTTGGTTTAACGACATATCAACAGCTCTCATAATTATTTAAAGACGAAATCTAAATATTTTGAGCGTAATCTTGTTTTATTTCTGGAGATAATAATGCTTTAATAATACAAATTTTACTAATAGACGCATAGTTAATGGGAGAGAATGTGGATTCATGCCTTGAATATAACAAACCCAACAGGAATCGGAATTTGGTTCTTCGATTAACGATTCCGAACCATACATCATAACGACTATACAAGCTTACAGCAGATGGTATTTCCAAGGGGCTACTCGTCTATCCTTTAAAAAAAAAGATTTAAATACAGAGTGCAATAAGTAAATTCTTACCATTTTATTTTTATTATGTGCATTGTTTGTGCTTTGGATTCAGGGTGAGGAACCGCACAATATAATGAACAACAAAACAGATATTTGAGATAGAACAATAAGTTATATTAAATATAAAGATACAAACTGGAACGCAGGACAGTAATCCAGGAATATGATTAGTAATATATATATATATATATATATATATATATATATATATATATATATATATATTGTAATAGTTGTTACAATGGTTTATAAATTCATAGTATCACTACACAAAAGTTTTGTCGTTTCGGAGCTATTTTACGTGCTTCTCATCGGGTGACAAAGTTGGAATCAAGCACTCTTTATAAAAGTAAATGCATGAGCAGCAGGTAAAAAACCTACGATTTCCATAACTTAGTTACAATATATATATATATATATATATATATATATATATATATATATATATTTAATTCAGATACTTCAATCCAAGGGAAAAAAGCAGGAAGGTAAATTCCAAAAAAACCGATCCTAATTAATATTAAAAATTTTATTTTAATATTAAAAAATGATACAGGAAGAGAGCTCCATGTAATAAAATATTACAGAGCAAATATATATTAATAAAGGATTAATTCAAAGATGTTGAATGGCCATTTCGATATGAAGATCCCCACGGGGGACAACACATCACCTCAGCAACAGAAAAATCCTTACTCCAGTTTCTGAAAGGATTTTTCTGTTGCTGAGGTGATGTGTTGTCCCCCGTGGGGATCTTCATATCGAAATGGCCATTCAACATCTTTGAATTAATCCTTTTTTAATATATATATATATATATATATATATATATATATATATATATATATATATATATATAAGTCTTTGAAATTAAGCTGTGCTGGAATTAGTATGTCCGTGTAATACTATTCTGAGTGGTGCTCAGAGCTACTATGACTAATGACGCGGTATTCTCTGGGAAATTCGGTCTCATTCAGTATCTTACGGTAACCTACGGATCTCTCACAGTTCTCATACGGTACTCTCTATGACAAGAGTATACGTATACTCAAGTCGAGTCTATTATCACAGAAAGAGGGGATATCCCACAACAGTTTGTTTTTTATTTTGTCGACTGCACAGTATAGTAGAGTCAGTCTGTGAGAAAAAGAGCAGCATGTCACAATTTATTACGCCAGAAATTCTGAAACAATATGCTTAGCATTCACAACAGAAGTTCTAATACGAACATTTCAGAATGTTTTGGTGTTAATCTGAAGACAGTAGAGGGGAAATTCAGAAGGAGTTGGAAGAGCCTAATGGTGATTACGAAGGTACAACAGCTGGGAAAACTCACACTGATTGTTCTGATAACTAAATAATTAGAGAATTTGTTGGTGAGGGCCCCAGACGTAACATGAGACATACATTAAGTAACTTGACGTGGTAGTGTTACCCGGTGTCAAGAGGATGGCTGCTGGAAGACCCTAAATCTGGCAAAAGGATTCCGCATCATGCCATACAAACATGAGAACTAAGACAATTTCTCTGATCACCTTATATATCTGGCCCTGTAACGCCCTGGACAGCAATCCCTTGATTATTATGTGTGGTCTACAGTTGAGCAAGAGACCTAAAAAACTTCTTACAATTCCAAAAATGATCTGAGGGCAAAGATTATGGCAGCATTCACCAAGTGAAACAAGGAGACCGTCCAGAAGAGATGCAGGATATTCCGAAGTCGTCTTAAGGCTGTGGTTCAAGCCAATAGCTGTGGTTCAAGCCAATGGCGATTTTAATTAATAAATTTACTCTTTAGTATTTCAAGATATTTTTGTGTAATTTTGCTAATAATATCTGTTAAAATGAAATATCAGTGTTATTTTAATTTTTACGTAATTTACACGAAAATTTATTAATCGCATCCTGTATATTCTGTACAGGCAGGTTCCTGAATTAATAAAAATTGAACTCACCTGTCAGTAGTCCTAGTCTGCCTACAACAATCATATTAATGATAAGAGTAAAATTTTGTAATTTGCTTGAAAAATTATGTATATTAGGTGTACGGTTATGTCTTGAAGGAAGTTACAATGCGTTTAGTAAAATAAAGGAAGGTAAAGAAGTTTTTGGGTATTACCTATACCTATTATACATTAATGTTTCGAGATCAAAATCTCATCTTCAGAATGGCAGAGGAGCGTGTGTCTGTCCGAGTGAGTTTGTACCTTTCAAGGAATGGCCATTCCTGGCTGCTGCTGCTGTCATTAACTGTAGCGTGTGCTTGTGTGTGTGTGTGTGTGTGTGTGTGTGTGTGTGTGTGTGTGTGTGTGTGTGTGTGTGTGTGTGTGGTATATATATGTGTGATTTACAGTTGGGACCTTTTTCTGGTCTGATAATATCAGTCTGCTTTAATATGTGGTTTATCTAATATGTGTGACCTGACCGTTAGTTTGACTTTTGCCTAAGTTGAAGAGGATTTGTTTTATTACTGTTATTTTATCTGCTTTATCTCGAGGTGTGTGCTTGTCCGTGACTATTTCATGTGTGCGTGTTTATGTGCGTATACGTCTTGTATTTTTTTTTACTTTATTTTGTGTGTGTGTATGTGTTCCGGTGTATAGTGTGTTATAGGCACCTCTACTACTTTGCGTGGAAAAACAGCATAGCGTAATGAAAACTGCCACAAACTTAATGAAAAGAAAGTTCTATAGTTGATGTTATAATAATAATAATAATAATAATAATAATAATATGTATGACAAATATGAAATCAAATATAGAAACAAAATTGACCGAACTGATTTTTTTTTTTATGGGGTTTATGGTTTATCAAACATTTTTTTTAAGTATTTAAAGCCAACATATATTATAGATTGTTTTACAGGCTGTTTACAGTTCGAATCCTTACCAAGAAAGTGCCTCTCTAAGTACTAACCGGTCTCAACACAGCTTTGGGGAAAAAAACAAATGTTTATAAAACACCAATGTGAACAAATTTGCACTTTAGTATTTCAAGATCTTTAAACTGGTATGGAAATGTTCTACTCCTCCCCACCCCCACAAAAAAAATCGACGCTAATAATAATTATTATTATGATTATTATTTACACTATTTACATTGTTCAGACTATTCTCATCATATTTATCGCCACATTCACAACGTTTTGGCTGTTCTTCGGGATCTGTCTATATTTCTGAGATGAGGTATTGTAATTATTTACATTGTTTGGGCTGTTGTCCTAATTTTTGTTGCCATATTCACAGGGTTTAAGCTGTTTTAAAATGGAATTAGTGTAATTAATTACAATACCTGTATAAATAATTAAACTAAAACCAGATAATAATAATAATAATAATAATAATAATAATAATAATAATAATAATAATAATAATAATAATAGTGATAATAATAATAATAATGATAATGAGCTGGAAGGTCTTCTGCAAACTGTAAAATGCTTCAGCGAAGACATTGGAATGAAATTTAATTTGAATAAATGTGCTAAAGCTACAGTTTTACGTGGATCAATACAAGAAACATCCTCAATTAGCTTAGACCCTGCTGTAACAATAAAAGAATTGAAACCAGAAGAAGCTTATAAATACCTAGGTGTAAATGAGAGCGAAAACATTCACCATAAAAAAATGAAAGAAATAGTGCGTAAAGAGTACTATAGAAGGCTACGAATGATATTAAAAACTGAATTAAATTCACAGAACAGAGTTATGGCCATTAATAGCCTTGCAATCCCAGTTGTCCAATATAGCTTTAACATCTTAAACTGGACTCTAAACGACATCAGGCGAATGGATGCTAAAACAAGAAAGCTTTTTTCTAAGCATAAGATGCATCATCCAAAGGCTGATGTAGATCGTCTATACATACCCCGTAAAGAAGGTGGAAGAGGTCTTATTCAGCTGGAATTGTCATACAAGACAACAACTATTGGCTTACTAACATACATAGAAACAACAAAGGATTGGATGTTACAATTAGTAAGGCAACATGAAGAAAGAAAGAAAAATATTCAATAATAAAAGAAGGCAGTAAATTCAAACAAGATTTACAGTTAGTAGATTCTGTAGAAAAGCAAAACAGTAGCCAAGAACCAACTATTGCGGCAAAAAATATGAAAATGAAAGCCAAAGATAAAGCTCTTGAAAAGATGAAACAGCGCTGGCAAGAAAAACCTCTGCCTGGCCAATATCCAGAACGTGCCAATAAATCCAATGTTGATAAAGTTAATACTCATCGATGGTTACGTGCATCTGGATTAAAGTCTGAAACTGAAGGATTTATACTTGCAGCACAAGACCAAAGTCTTTTCACGAGAAACTTTCAGGCAAATATTATGCATAATAATATGGATCCAAAATGCAGGTTTTGTGATAAACACCAAGAAACAATAGACCACCTAATCTCAGGCTGTTCTGTGCTTGCCACAAACGAATATAAAAATCGCCACGATAGAGTTGGGCAATATTTACATTGGGCAATGTGCAAACATTATGGAAAAGCTGTAAACAAACACTGGTATGAACATCATCCAGCACCGGTTACAGAAATAGAAGATGTAACCATTCTATGGGATTACACCATCTACACAGACAGAAAAATTGAAGCAAACAGGCCAGACATTATTGTTAAAAACCAGAAGGAGAAAACTTGTCTATTAATTGATATGGCTTGTCCAGCGGATTGTAACATAGCAATCAAGGAATTTGAAAAACTGTCAAAATATAAAGACCTGGAAATTGAAATAGAAAAATGTGGAAATTGAAAACAAGAATCGTACCAGTGATAGTAGGTGCACTTGGAATGATAAAAAATGGAACAAAAGAACACATTGAAAGAATCCATGGAAACCCCAGCTTAAGAGATATTCAAAAAATTGTCTTATTAAGTACAGCCCACACACTAAGGAAATCTTTGTCCATATAACTCTAGGGATGATAGGGGTGATAGAAAAAACATGAAATGGAGCCATATCAAGAAGCCACGACCTGCCTTAGGTCTTTCCGCAGACTTGGTTGGTAGTGGGACCATAGCAGAAATCAAAATATGTTGAAAAATGACATAATAATAATAATAATAATAATAAGAAGAAGAAGAAGAAGAAACGAAAGGAAAAATACAATTTAGAAATTGGCTTGGATGCTGCTAAACAGATTTATGCTTACCCATTACATGAGCTGGAGTGATTATAATAAATCTATTGCTAGGTCTGATATTAATGTTAATTCACTTTGTTGGCCTTTTTCTTTTTTTTTTTTTAATCATCTCACCCCAAGCAAGGCATTCCACTGCCACTATTGCGCATGGGGCTACATAGGGGAAGGTAAAGAGAAGGAGTGGATAGACATAGGGAATGTCAGGAGAAAGGTGACAGATGAGTAAGGATAGCGAGGATGAGGGTCGCGCAGATGGGAAGAGTGCTTGATAGAATGGGAGCAAGTTAGTGTGTTAGGAGGTGTGTATTGACCTTACATTTAAACTCCTGGAGATTGTAGCCGTCGGGGAAGCAATCGTTTGGAAAAGAATTCCACAGTCGGGAAGTGCGAGGAAAGAAACTGTTGGAGTAGAAGTTACGGCTGCATTTTATCGGTTTCACTGTAAAAGGGTGGGATCTAGTTGCTAATCTAGTATCTCGTGCAAATTCGTATTTAGGGGGCACCAGTGATCTAAGTTCATCGGAGCAGAAGCCGTGGAAGTATTTATAGAAAATATATTCATGTCAGAATTCATCTTAGACATTTAGAAATCTAAAATTTGTCAGTGCCCTAGCCCGTGCCTTAGACCTTGCCCTTGCCCGTTGCGATATGTGTTCTAGTGATTCTACAATATATTTATTGAGGTTCTTGGCAAAATTAAAAGAAAGATCTGCAATGTAATCAATTCTGACCACGCCTCACGACCGCAGTCACTTTTCTCACCGACGTAACGTTGCTTCCCTTTGTGTTTTCTACAAATATGCTCCACCGTTTTACTGCGGAAATTGCTAAATATAAACATAAGTTAACATGAAATTGGAGCGATTATATTGAGTCAATTGCTAGGTCTAATGCTTAGGAAATTTGGTTTACTGTGTCATGCCGTACATTTTTCTCTCGTCAGAATCTATTTTGCTTATTTATGAATTTACCATTCGTCTGTGTATTGAATCCCGCTGCCAAATGTGTCTTTTATGTTCTCTTTTAATGCCTTTTCACATTAAGTCATCATGGCTGATGCTAACCCCCAGGAGACTGACACGTTATACCATCTCGGACAAAAATTTTCAGCTCAAATGTTGTGGAAATGTTATACTTAATCAAATGTTAGGTCTACTCATAGAAAAGTTGGTCCATTGTGTAGGCTTAGACCTTTTTCTCCTCAAAAGCTATCTCACAAATTTATAAATCGACATTTCATACAGTGCTTGTATTATATAAGGAGAGATTCTTCATAAAATCTTAAGAATAAAATGCGATATTATTGGTGCTGACTTGGCATCTCGACTTCAGTCACTTTTCCTCCACTTAATTCCCACTGGTTTTTCAATAAATCCTTTCATGGTAACTGTTCTGATAAACTCTCCTTTATGGCAACTAAAGTTTACAAATTTAAGCGTAGTACTAGACTTTGTGGTACAGTGGATATCGGCTCGGAACGAGAAACCGGGGGGCCGAGTTCGAATTCCAGTTGAATCTATTGTATTCACTTACGCGCAAATACCCTTGGGAAAGGTATTAATCCGTCTCTTCCTTCCAGTTATGGGTTAAATAGCAGGACAGATTGGGTTCTATAGCCTTGGTCGGCAACCGGTCTACCGCAGAAAGCAATGGCAACCTACTGCGGGATAATCATCTGCCCAGTCAGTCATGTCTCGAAAGAGACATGATCGCCCAAGCGTGTATCACGTATGGCACTTAACTGACTAGACTGGCAGCAAGGTTTCATCATTTTACAGTGGGAACTGCAAGAATTAAGCGTAAGTTCTATGCTAACAGTTTATTCTCTCGCACTTCTCGCTAGTTTTTTCTGGAATAATGCTTAATGGAAAATGCCATGTTGTCATTTCGGACCTCAGGTTTCAGATTAAAACTAGGAAGGAAAAGTGTATAAATAGAAATCAAAGAAGGGGAAGTAGCAACGAAAATTATAATAACAATAACAACAATGAGAGGATAAAAACACACAAAAAAGAATTCAGTACGATATAAGCCATAGAAAAGTAAAAAGAAAATGTAGAAAACGTTAATGTCGATTTTATAAAAGCGGATTCTTATAAAAGCTCTTTAGACATTTCAAAATATTCTACTCAAGATAGCAATGTCCTTTGAAGGAATAAAATTAAGAAACGTCATAATGTCTCTCTATATTTTCTTTTCTTCGTGTTTGCGTAAAATTTAAAAATAAAGAAATACTACTACTACTACTACTACTACTACTAATAATAATAATAATTATAATTGTAAGGAAAAATACAATTTCGAAACATAATCAGTTTGGCTGCAGCTAAACTCAGGGACATTAATCAATTTTTGTGACATGAACTGAAGTGGTTACATTAAATCTATTGCTAGGTCCGCTACAAGGAAAGGTTGTTCAATGTGTCGTTTTAGAAAAATAATTTCTCGTCAGAATCCATCTTGTACATTTATAAATCTACTGTTCGTCCGTACATTAAATAGTGTTGCCGTATCTAATCTGATGATCCTACTGTATAATTCAAGATACTTGAGAAAATCTAAGTATCTGTTATATAATCGATTTTGACCAGACATCACGACCTCACTCACTTTCTCACCGATGTTTTCTGGCTTCACTTTGACGTTTCTACAAAATCTTCCACATTTATAAATCAACCATCTGTTGATGAATTGAATACCGCTGAAAAATGTATCTTTTATCTTCTCATTTAATTTTCTGCAGAGATGCCGTTTTATTTTCTGTCTGCATGGTTGTTGCTAACCAGCAGGATAGTGACACGTTGTGCCAACATGGATTTGAGTGTGCTACTTGATTGGCAGTTAGGTCTCACCATATTTTACTGCTGACTGCAAATGTGTATTCTATTCTCATACTTTCTTTACTTGAACATTTCAACTGTGAACACCTTTAAGGTTTTCTTGCTTCACTGTCACACAAAATCTTCACAAATTTCAATAGAACTTCAAACGTTAATATCTGTCCAATTTCTTTTATTCCAGCAAAAATGCTTGCACCCTGTTTGCTTCATCATCTTGGTTTCTATAAAAGGCTTAAAAAACAAATCCCAGAAAAATTAAAAGAAAATAATACGTTATGAAGCATTATCAAATATATTCTCATGAAAATATTGTAGTCAATATATTGTTTTTACACACTGACGGTAATGTACCTGGAACTATTAAGAAAAAAGATCTCACCTGACGACTGGCTTCCGCTTGATTGAGAACCTTTAAAAATAAAATAAAATAAATAGATAGATAGATAAAGAACAATAAAGTAAGTTTTAGCAAGAAACAAAAATAGGAAACAAATTTTTGTAATAAAAGAATTCATAGAAATGTTAAAGTTTTTTTTTTTTTAATCATATCACCCCGAGCAAGGCGGTAACGCCAGTGATGTGCCGGGGGCTACGTAAGAGTGAAAAGATTGGAAAAGAAAAAACCGGAAACCACATCCTAAACAGAGAACAAGGGATGAGCCTCTACACCCGTTCAATAGACGTGGGTGGAGTGTGAACCGGGCGATAGTTTAGTCTATCTACTCAAATTGAAAAAAAAAAGTGAGAAGTTTGGAAAAGATAAAACCAGAAACCATATCCTAAACAGGGAACAAGGGATGAGCCTCTACACCTGTTCAAAGGGCGTGGGTGGAGAGTGAACCGGGCGATAGTTTAGTCGATCTACTCCAATTGAAAAACAAAATAAGAAAAAAAAAGTGAAAAGATTGAAAACGAGAAAAACGGGAAACCACATCCTAACCAGGTAAAAAGGGATGAGCCTCTTCACCTGTTCAATAGACGTGGGTGGAGTGTGAACCGGGCGATAGTTTAGTATATCTACTCCAATTGAAAAAAAAAAGTGAGAAGTTTGGTAAAGAGAAAACCGGAAACTACATCCTAAACAGGGAAAAAGTGATGAGCCTCTACACCTGTTCAATAGACGTGGGTGTAGTGTGAATCGGGCGATAGTATAGTGCGGTAAAATTTTACTACCAAGTTGTTGGCACCTGGGTTTGATTGAAAAAGTCTTTTATAAATTCATTGAAAAAATTCCGTTAGCCTAAGCCTTAAAGAAATGCAAAATTTTGTACTCACATAAAGAGTTTATACCTTTGAAAGGGTTACATAAATGTAAAATCTGTGTTCTCCTAAATTATTTATATTTTTTTATTGTTGAAAATTTTTCTTGAAAAATGTTAAATAGAAAATGTCATGGTGTCATTTCTTACCTCAGGTCTTTGATTAAGACACGGAAGGAAATGAGTATACGATAGAAAACAGAGGAGGGAAAGTTTGCAACAAATATTATAATAACAATAAAAACAATGATGGATCAAAACAAAATAAAAAGGATTGGGCAAGCAAATAACCCAGAAAAAAAATTAAATTTAGAAAATGTTTTAGACTAACGTTGATTTTATAAAAGTTGATATTTATAAAAACTCTTCAGACATTTAAAATTATCTGTTATATAATCGATTTTGAACAGGCATCTCGACCTCACTCACTTTCTAACCGATGTTTTGTGGCTTCTCTTTGACTTTTCTACAAAATCTTTCACATTTATAAAACAACCATCTGTCAGTGCATTGAATACCGCTGCCAAATGTATCTTTTATCTTCTCATCTAATTTTATGCAGAGATGCCATTTTATTTTCCGTCTGCATGGTTGATGCTAACCTCGTCGAGAACAACACGTTGTGGCTACATGGATTTAAGCATTCTCATTGATTGGTAGCCAGATTCTTGAGAAAATCCAAAAAAGTATCTGTTATATAATCGATTTTAACCAGGCATCTCGACCTCAGTCACTTTCTCACCGAAGAAATGTGGCTTCTTTTTGCCTTTTCTACAAATAGGTCTCACCGTTTTACTGTTGAAATTGCGAGATATAAACATTTGTTACAATAAAATGAAGTGATTGTATTAAATTAATTTCTAGATCTAATGCTAGGAAATTTGTGTCTTGCCGTACATATTCTCTTGAGAGAATCAATCTTTCACATTCATAAATCAACCATCTGTCGGTGCATTAAATACTACTGCCAAATGTATATTTTATGTCTTCTTTTAATCGTCTGCAGAGATGCCGTTTTATTTTCTGTCTGCATGGTTGTTGCTAACCAGCAGGATAGTGACACGTTGTGCCAACATGGATTTGAGTGTGCTACTTGATTGGCAGTTAGGTTTCACCATATTTTAATGCTGACTGCAAATGTGTACTCTGTTGTCATACTTTCTTTACTTGAACCTTTCAACTGTGAACACCTTTTAGGTTTACTTGCTTCACTGTCACACAAAATCTTCACAAATTTCAATAGAACTTCAAACGCTAATATCTGTCTATTCTCTTTTATTCCAGCAAAAATGCTTGCACTCTATTTGCTTCATCATTTTGCTTTCTATAAAAGGCTTAAAAAACAAATCCCAGAAAAATTAAAAGAAAGTAGCAAGTTATGACTCATTATCGAATATATTCTCATGAAAATATTGTAGTCAATATATTGTTTTTATACACTGACGGCAATGTACCTGGAACTATTAAGTAAAAAGAACTCACCTGACGACTGGCCTACGCTTGATTGAGAAACTTTAAAAATAAAATAAAATAAATAGATAGAGAGATAAAGAACAATAAAGTAAGTTTTAGCAAGAAACAAAAAGAGGAAACAAACTTTTGTTATAAAAGAATTCATAGAAATGTTAAATTTTTTTTCTTTCTTTTTTTTTAATCATATCACCACGAGCAAGGCGGTAACGCCACTGATGTGCCGGGGGCTACGCAAGAGTGAAAAGATTGGAAAAGAGAAAACCGGAAAACACATCCTAAACAGAGAACAAGAGATGAGCCTCTACACCTGTTCAATAGACGTGGGTGTAGTGTGAACCGGGCAATAGTTTACTCTATCTACTCCAATTGAAAAAAAAAGTGAGAAGTTTGGAAAAGAAAAAACCAGAAACCATATCCTAAACAGGGAACAATGGATGAGCCTCTACACCTGTTCAATGGACGTGGGTTGAGAGTGAACCGGGCGATAGTTTAGTCTATCTACTCCAATTGAAAAAAAAATAAGAAAAAAAGAGTGAAAAGATTGAAAAAGTGAAAAACGGGAAACCACATCCTAACCAGGAAATAAGGGATGAGCCTTTTCACCTGTTCAATAGACGTGGGTGGAGTGTGAACCGGGCGATAGTTTAGTATATCTACTCCAATTGAAAAAAAAAAGTGAGAAGTTTGGAAAAGAGAAAACCGGAAACCACATCCTAACCATGGAACAAGGGATGAGCGTTTGCACCTGTTCCATAGACGTGGGTGGAGTGTGAACCGGGCGATACTTTAGTGCGGTAAAATTTTACTACCAAGTTGTTGGCACCTGGGTTTGATTGAAAAAGTCTTTTATAAATTAATTGAAAATATTCCGTTAGCCTAAGCCTTAAAGAAATGCAAAATTTTGTACTCACATAAAGAGTTTATACCTTTAAAAGGGTTACATAAATGTAAAATCTGTGTTCTCCTAAATTATTTATATTTTTTTATTATTGAAAATTTTTCTGGAAAAATGTTTAATAGAAAATGTCATTTCTTACCTCAGGTCTTTGATTAAGACACGGAAGGAAATGAGTATACGATAGAAAACAGAGGAGGGAAAGTTTGCAACAAATATTATAATAACAATAAAAACAATGATGGATCAAAACAAAATAAAAAGGATTCGGCAAGCAAATAACCCAGAAAAAAAATTAAATGTAGAAAATGTTTTAGACTGACGTTGATTTTATAAAAGTTGATATTCAGACATTTAAAATTATCTGTTATATAATCGATTTTGACCAGGCATCTCGACCTCACTCACATTCTCACCGACGATTTGTGGCTTCTCTTTGACTTTTCTACATAATCTTGCACATTTATAAATCAACCATCTGTCGGTGCATTGAATACCGCTGCCAAATGTATCTTTTGTCTTCTCATTTAATTTTATGCAGAGATGCCATTTTATTTTCCGTCTGCATGGTTGATGCTAACCTCGTCGAGAACAACACGTTGTGGCTACATGGATTTAAGCATTCTCATTGATTGGTAGCCAGATTCTTGAGAAAATCCAAAAAAGTATCTGTTATATAATCGATTTTAACCAGGTATCTCAACCTCAGTCACTTTCTCACCGACGAAATGTGGCTTCTTTTTGCCTTTTCACAAATAGGTCTCACCGTTTTACTGTTGAAATTGCGAGATATAAACATTTGTTACAATAAAATGAAGTGATTGTATTAAATTAATTTCTAGATCTAATGCTAGGAAATTTGTGTCTTGCCGTATATATTCTCTTGAGAGAATCCATCTTTCACATTCATAAATCAACCATCTGTCGGTGCATTAAATACTACTGCCAAATGTATATTTTATGTCTTCTTTTAATCGTCTGCAGAGATGCCGTTTTATTTTCTGTCTGCATGGTTGTTGCTAACCAGCAGGATAGTGACACGTTGTGCCAACACGGATTTGACTGTGCTACTTGATTGGCAGTTAGGTTTCACCATATTTTAATGCTGACTGCAAATGTGTACTCTGTTGTCATACTTTCTTTACTTGAACCTTTCAACTGTGAACACCTTTTAGGTTTACTTGCTTCACTGTCACACAAAATCTTCACAAATTTCAATAGAACTTCAAACGCTAATATCTGTCTATTCTCTTTTATTCCAGCAAAAATGCTTGCACTCTATTTGCTTCATCATCTTGCTTTCTATGAAAGGCTTAAAAAACAAATCCCAGAAAAATTAAAAGAAAGTAGCAAGTTATGAAGCATTATCGAATATATTCTCATGCAAATATTGTAGTCAATATATTGTTTTTATACACTGACGGTAATGTACCTGGAACTATTAAGAAAAAAGAACTCACCTGACGACTGGCCTACGCTTGATTGAGAAACTTTAAAAATAAAATAAAATAAATAGATAGATAGATAAAGAACAATAAAGTAAGTTTTAGCAAGAAACAAAAAGAGGAAACAAACTTTTGTTATAAAAGAATTCATAGAAATGTTAAATTTTTTTTCTTTCTTTTTTTTTAATCATATCACCACGAGCAAGGCGGTAACGCCACTGATGTGCCGGGGGCTACGCAAGCGTGAAAAGATTGGAAAAGAGAAAACCGGAAAACACATCCTAAACAGAGAACAAGAGATGAGCCTCTACACCTGTTCAATAGACGTGGGTGGAGTGTGAACCGGGCAATAGTTTATTCTATCTACTCCAATTGAAAAAAATAAAATAAAATAAGAAAAAAAAAAGAGTGAAAAGATTGTAAAAAAAGAAAAACCGGAAACCACATCCTAACCAGGAACCAAGGAATGAGCCTCTACACCTGTTCAATAGACGTTGGTGTAGTGTGAAACAGGCGATAGTTTCGTGCGGTAAAATTTTACTTCCAAGTTGTTGGCACCCTGGGTTTGATTGAAAAAGTCTCTTATAAATTCATTGAAAAAATTCTGTTAGCCTAAGCCTTAAAGAAATGCAAAATTTTGTGCTCACATAAAGAGTTTATACCTTTAAAAGGGTTACATAAATGTAAAATCTGTGTTCTCCTAAATTATTTATATTTTTTTATTGTTGAAAATTTTTCTTGAAAAATGCTTAATAGAAAATGTCATGGTGTCATTTTTACCTCAGGTCTTTGATTAAGACACGGAAGGAAATGAGTATACGATAGAAAACAGAGGAGGGAAAGTTTGCAACAAATATTATAATAACAATAAAAACAATGATAGATCAAAACACAAAAGAAAAAAGAATTCGGCAAGCAAATAATCCAAAAAAAAAAAAAAATTAAATCTAGAAAATGTTTTAGACTAACGTTGATTTTATAAAAGTTGATATTTATAAAAACTCTTCAGACATTTAAAATTATCTGTTATATAATCGATTTTGAACAGGCATCTCGACCTCACTCACTTTCTCAACGACGTTTTGTGGCTTCTCTTTGGTTTTTCTACAAAATCTTTCACATTTATAAAACAACCATCTGTCGGTGCATTGAATACCGCTGCCAAATGTATCTTTTATCTTCTCATCTAATTTTATGCAGAGATGCCATTTTATTTTCCGTCTGCATGGTTGATGCTAACCTCGTCGAGAACAACACGTTGTGGCTACATGGATTTAAGCATTCTCATTGATTGGTAGCAAGATTCTTGAGAAAATCCAAAAAAGGATCTGTTATATAATCGATTTTAACCAGGCATCTCGACCTCAGTCACTTTCTCACCGAAGAAATGTGGCTTCTTTTTGCCTTTTCTACAAATAGGTCTCACCGTTTTACTGTTGAAATTGCGAGATATAAACATTTGTTACAATAAAATGAAGTTATTGTATTAAATCAATTTCTAGATCTAATGCTAGGAAATTTGTGTCTTGCCGTACATATTCTCTTGAGAGAATCAATCTTTCACATTCATAAATCAACCATCTGTCGGTGCATTAAATACTACTGCCAAATGTATATTTTATGTCTTCTTTTAATCGTCTGCAGAGATGCCGTTTTATTTTCTGTCTGCATGGTTGTTGCTAACCAGCAGGATAGTGACACGTTGTGCCAACATGGATTTGAGTGTGCTACTTGATTGGCAGTTAGGTCTCACCATATTTTACTGCTGACTGCATATGTGCATTCTATTGTCATATTTTCTTTACTTGAACCATTCAACTGTGAACACCTTTAAGAATTTCTTGCTTCAATGTCACAAAAAATCTTCACAAATTTCAATAGTACTTCAAATGCTAATATCTGTCTATTCTCTTTATTCCAGCAAAAATGCTTGCATACTATTTGCTTCATCATCTTGCTTTCTATGAAAGGCTTAAAAAACAAATCCCAGAAAAATTAAAAGAAAGTAGCACGTTATGGAGCATTATCAAATATATTCTCATGAACATATTGTAGTCAATATATTGTTTTCATACACTGACGGTAATGTACCTGGAACTATTAAGAAAAAAGATCTCACCTGACGACTGGCCTACGCTTGATTGAGAACCTTTAAAAATGAAATAAAATAAATAGATAGATAGATAAAGAACAATAAATTACGTTTTAGCAAGAAACAAAAAAGAGGAAACAAACTTTTGTTATAAAAGAATTCATAGAGATGTAAAATTGTTTTTTGTTTTTTTTAATCAAATCACCCCGAGCAATGTGGTACGCCACTGATGTGTCGGGGGCTACGTAAGAGTGAAAAGATTGGAAAAGAGAAAATCGGAAACCACATCCTAAACAGAGAACAAGGGATGAGTCTCTACACCTGTTCAATAGACATGGGTGGAGTGTGAACCTGGAGATAGTTTAGTCTATCTACTCCAATTGAAAAAAAGAGTGAGAAGTTTGGTAAAGAGAAAACCGGAAACTACATCCTAAACAGGGAACAAGGGATGAGCCTCTATACCTGTTCAATACACGTGGGTGGAGTGTGAACCGGGCGAGAGTTTACTCTATCTACTCCAATTTAAAAGAAAAAGTGAGAAGTTTGGTAAAGAGAAAACCGGAAACCACATCCTAACCAGGGAAAAAGTGATGAGCCTCTACACCTGTTCAATAGACGTGGGTGTAGTGTGAATCGGGCGATAGTATAGTGCGGTAAAATTTTACTGCCAAGTTGTTGGCACCTGGGTTTGATTGAAAAAGTCTCTTATAAATACATTGAAAAAATTCTGTTAGCCTAAGCCTTAAAGAAATGCAAAATTTTGTGCTCACATAAAGAGTTTATACCTTTAAAAGGGTTACATAAATGTAAAATCTGTGTTCTCCTAAATTATTTATATTTTTTTATTGTTGAAAATTTTTCTTGAAAAATGCTTAATAGAAAATTTCATGGTGTCATTTCTTACCTCAGGTCTTTGATTAAGACACGGAAGGAAATGAGTATACGATAGAAAACAGAGGAGGGAAAGTTTGCAACAAATATTATAATAACAATAAAAACAATGATAGATCAAAACACAAAAGAAAAAAGAATTCGGCAAGCAAATAATCAAAAAAAAAAAAATTAAATGTAGAAAATGTTTTAGACTAACGTTGATTTTATAAAAGTGGATATTTATAAAAACTCTTCAGACATTTAAAATTATCTGTTATATAATCGATTTTGAACAGGCATCTCGACCTCACTCACTTTCTCAACGACGTTTTGTGGCTTCTCTTTGTTTTTTCTACAAAATCTTTCACATTTATAAAACAACCATCTGTCGGTGCATTGAATACCGCTGCCAAATGTATCTTTCATTTTATCATTTAATTTTATGCAGAGATGCCATTTTATTTTCCGTCTGCATGGTTGATTCTAACCTCGTGGAGAACAACACGTTGTGGCTACATGGACTTAAGCATTGTCATTGATTGGTAGCAAGATTCTTGAGAAAATCGAAAGATGGATCTGTTATATAATCGATTTTAACCAGGCATCTCGACCTCAGTCACTTTCTCACCGACGAAATGTGGCTTCTTTTTGCCTTTTCTACAAATAGGTCTCACCGTTTTACTGTTGAAATTGCGAGATATAAACATTTGTTACAATAAAATGAAGTGATTGTATTAAATCAATTTCTAGATCTAATGCTAGGAAATTTGTGTCTTGCCGTACATATTCTCTTGAGAGAATCCATCTTTCACATTCATAAATCAACCATCTGTCGGTGCATTAAATACTACTGCCAAATGAATATTTTATGTTTTCTTTTAATCGTCTGCAGAGGTGCCGTTTTATTTTCTGTCTGCATGGTTGTTGCTAACCAGCAGGATAGTGACACGTTGTGCCAACATGGATTTGAGTGTGCTACTTGATTGGCAGTTAGGTTTCACCATATTTTAATGCTGACTGTAAATGTGCATTCTATTGTAATACTTTCTTTATTTGACCCTTTCAACTGTGAACACCTTTAAGGTTTTCTTGCTTCACTGTCACACAAAATCTTCACAAATTTCAATAGGACTTCAAACGCTAATATCTGTCTATTCTCTTTTATTCCAGCAAAAATGCTTGCACCCTATTTGCTTCATCATCTTGCTTTCTATGAAAGGCTTAAAAAACAAATCCCAGAAAAATTAAAAGAAAGTAGCACGTTATGGAGCATTATCAAATATATTCTCATGAACATATTGTAGTCAATATATTGTTTTCATACACTGACGGTAATGTACCTGGAACTATTAAGAAAAAAGAACTCACCTGACGACTGGCCTACGCTTGATTGAGAACCTTTAAAAATAAAATAAAATGAATAGATAGATAGATAAAGAACAATAAAGTAAGTTTTTGCAAGAAACAAAAAAGAGGAAACAAACTGTTGCAATAAAAGAATTCATAGAAATGTTAAAGTTTTTTTTTTTTTTAATCATATCACCCCGAGCAAGGCGGTAACGCCACTGATGTGTCGGGGGCTACGTAAGAGTGAAAAGATTGGAAAAGAGAAAAACCGGAAACCACATGCTAACCAGGAAACAAGGGTTGAGCCTCTTCACCTGTTCAATAGACGTGGGTGGAGTGTGAACCGGGCGATAATTTAGTCTATCTACTCCAATTGAAAAAAAAAGAAAATATGAAAAAAAAAGTGAAAAGACTGGAAAAGAGAAAAACCGGAAACCACATGCTAACCAGGAAACAAGAGTTGAGCCTCTTCACCTGTTCAATAGACGTGGGTGGCGTGTGAACCGGACGACAGTCTAGTCTATCCGTATTTTTATTATTTGTATGCTTTGTCTTTGTTTATTATTTTCTGGTTATTATCGTGATTGAGTATTCGTGTTTATATTTTTATTTTTTTAATATTATCATATTGTTTGTATGTTTCTTTTTTGTTTAATTTGTTATTTATTTTTGTTTGTGTATATTTACGTGTCTATATTTTTCCATTACATCGTTTCTTTTACAGAATATCCATTAATCCGACTATTGTTCTCATCTGTGTTGACAATAGTCCGAATAATGTAAATACTGTAAATACTACCTCATCTCAGAAATATAGACAAATACTCGTTTCTTTTGTTTAATGTTTTATTTTGGTCTTTAAGAATGATTATTGCTAGCTTCTCTTCCAGGCATAAATTACAACTTTTGCTATTACGGCCGTGTGGTGGTTCTAGTGAAAAGATTGGAAAAGAGAAAAACCGGAAACCACATCCTAAACAGGGAACAAGGGATGAGCCTCTACACCTGTTCAATAGACGTGGGTGGAGTGTGAACCGGGCGATAGTTTATTGCGGTAAAATTTTACTTCCAATTTGTTGGCACCCTGGGTTTGATTGAAAAAGTCTCTTGTAAATTCATTGAAAAAATTCCGTTAGCCTAAGCCTTAAAGAAATGCAAAATTTTGTACTCACATAAAGAGTTTATACTTTTAAAAGGGTTACATAAATGTAAAATCTGTGTTCTCCTAAATTATTTATATTTTTTTATTGTTGAAAATTTTTCTTGAAAAATGTTTAATAGAAAATGTCATGGTGTCATTTCTTACCTCAGGTCTTTGATTAAGACACGGAAGGAAATGAGTATACGATAGAAAACAGAGGAGGGAAATTTGCTACAAATATTATAATAACAATAAAAACAATGATAGATCAAAACACAAAAGAAAAAAGAATTCGGCAAGCAAATAATCAAAAAAAAAAAATTAAATGTAGAACATGTTTTAGACTAACGTTGATTTTATAAAAGCGGATATTTATAAAAATTCTTCAGACATTTAAAATTATCTGTTATATAATCGATTTTGACCAGGCATCTCGACCTCACACACTTTCTCACCGAGGATTTGTGGCTTCTCTTTGACTTTTCTACAAAATCTTGCACATTTATAAATCAACCATCTGTCGGTGCATTGAATACCGCTGCCAAATGTATCTTTTATGCTTTATTTTAATCGTCTGCAGAAATGCCGTTTTATTTTCTGTCTACATGGTTGTTGCTAACCAGCAGGATAGTTACACGTTGTGCCAACATGGATTTGAGTGTGCTACTTGATTGGCAGGTAGGTCTCACCATATTTTACTGCTGACTGTAAATGTGCATTCTATTGTCATACTTTCTTTACTTGAACCTTTCAACTGTGAACACCTTTAAGGTTTTCTTGCTTCACTGTCACACAAAATCTTCACAAATTTCAATTGAACTTCAAGTGCTAATATCTGTCTATACTCTTTATTCCAGCAAAAATGCTTGCACCCTATTTGCTTCATCATTTTGCTTTCTATGAAAGGCTTAAAAAACAAATCCCAGAAAAATTAAAAGAAAGTAGCACGTTATGAAGCATTATCAAATATATTCTCATGAACATATAGTAGTCAATATATTGTTTTTATACACTGACGGTAATGTACCTGGAACTATTAAGAAAAAAGAACTCACCTGACGACTGGCTTCCGCTTGATTGAGAAACTTTAAAAATAAAATAAAATAAATAGATAGATACATAAATAACAATAAATAAGTTTTATAAAGAAACAAAAAAGAGGAAACAAACTTTTGTTATAAAAGAATTCATAGAAATGTTAAAGTTTTTTTTTTTTAATCATATCACCCCCAGCAAGGCGGTAACGCCACTGATGTGTCGGGGGCTACGTAAGAGTGAAAAGATTGGAAAAGAGAAAACCGGAAACCACATACTAAACAGAGATCAAGGGATGAGTCTCTACACCTCTACAATAGATTTTCTTTGAATTTTCTACAAAATCTTTCACATTTATAAATCAACCATCTGTCGGTGCATTGAATACCGCTGCCCAAATGTATCTTTTATCTTCTCATTTAATTTTATGCAGAGATGCCATTTATTTTCCGTCTGCATGGGTGATGCTAACCTCGTGGATAAAAACACGTTGTGGCTACATGGATTTAAGCATTCTCATTGATTGGTAGCAAGATTCTTGAGAAAATCCAAAGAAGGATCTGTTATATAATCGATTTTAACCAGGCATCTCGACCTCAGTCACTCTCTCACCGACGAAATGTGGCTTCTTTTTGCCTTTTCTACCAATAGGTCTCACCGTTTTACTGTTGAAATTGCGAGATATAAACATTTGTTACAATAAAATGAAGTGATTGTATTAAATTAATTACTAGATCTAATGCCAGGAAATTTGTGTCATGCCGTACATATTCTCTTGACAGAATCCATTTTTCACATTCATAAATCAACCATCTGTCGGTGCATTAAATACTACTGCCAAATGTATATTTTATGTTTTGTTTTAATAGTCTGCAGAGATGCCGTTTTATTTTCTGTCTGCAAGATTGTTGCTAACCAGCAGGATAGTGACACGTTGTGCCAACATGGATTTGAGTGTGCTACTTGATTGGCAGTTAGGTCTCACCACATTTTACTGCTGACTGTAAATATGCATTCTATTGTCATGACTTTCTTTACTTGAACCTTTCAACTGTGAACACCTTTAAGGTTTTCTTGCTTCACTGTCACACAAAATCTTCACAAATTTCAATAGAACTTCAAAAGCTAATATCTGTCCATTGTCTTTTATTCCAGCAAAAATGCTTGCATACTATTTGCTTCATCATCTTGCTTTCTATGAAAGGCTTAAAAAACGAATCCCAGAAAAATTAAAAGAAAGTAGCACGTTATGAAGCATTATCAAATATATTCTCATGAAAATATTGTAGACAATATATTGTTTTTATACACTGACGGTAATGTACCTGGAACTATTAAGAAAAAAGAACTCACCTGACGACTGGCCTACGCTTGATTGAGAACCTTTAAAAATGAAATAAAATAAATAGATAGATAGATAAAGAACAATAAAGTAAGTTTTTGCAAGAAACAAAAAAGAGGAAACAAACTGTTGTAAGAATTCATAGAAATGTTAAAGTTATTTTTTTTATTCATATCACCCCGAGCAAGGCGGTAACGCCACTGATGTGCCGGGGGCTACGTAAGAGTGAAAAGATTGGAAAAGAGAAAACCGGAAACCACATCCTAAAGAGAGAACAAGGGATGAGCCTCTACACCTGTTCAATAGACGTGGGTGGAGTGTGAACCGGGCGATAGTTTGTCTATCTACTCCAATTGAAGAAAAAAAAGAAAAGCAAATAATAAAAATAAAGTGAAAAGATTGGAAAAGAGAAAAACCGGAAACCACATCCTAAGCAGTAACCAAGGGATGAGCCTCTTCACCTGTTCAATAAATGTGGGTGGAGAGTGAACCGGGTGATAGTTTAGTCTATCCGGATTTATATTATTTGTATGCTTTGTCTTTGTTTATTATTTTCTGATTATTATCGTGATTGAGTATTCGTGTTTATATTTTTATTTTTTTAATATTATCATATTGTTTGTATGTTTCTTTTTTGTTTAATTTTTTATTTATTTTTGTTTGTGTATATTGACGTGTCTACATTTTTCCATTACAGCGTTTCTTTTACAGTATTTTCATTAATCCGACTATTGTTCTCATCTTTGTTGACAATAGTCCGAATAATGTAAATACTGTAAATACTACATCATCTCAGAAATATAAAGAAATACTCGTTTCTTTTGTTTAATGTTTTACTTTGCTTTTTAAGAATGATTATTGCTAGCTTCTCTTCCAGGCACAAATTACAACTTTTGCTAATACGGCCGTGTGGTGGTGCTGTTTTTATTATTTCTTTTTTTTTTTTTTTTTTAATCATATCACCACGAGCAAGGCGGTAACGCCACTGATGTGCCTGGGGCTACGTAAGAGTGAACAGATTGGAAAAGAGAAAAACCGGAAACCACATCCTAAACAGAGAACAAGGGATGAGTCTCTACACCTGTTCAATAGACGTGGGTGTAGTGTGAACCGGGCGATAGTTTAGTAAAAGAACTCACCTGACGACTGGCTTCCGCTTGATTGAGTACCTTTAAAAATAAAATAAAATAAATAGATAGATAGATAAATCACAATAAATACGTTTTAGCAAGAAACAAAAAGAGGAAACAAATTTTTGTAATAAAAGAATGCATAGAAATGTTAAAGTGCGGTAAAATTTTACTGCCAAGTTGTTGGCACCCTGCGTTTGATTGAAAAAGTCTCTTATAAATTCTTTGAAAAATTCCGTTAGCCTAAGCCTTAAAGAAATGCAAAATTTTGTACTCACATAAAGAGTTTATACTTTTAAAAGGGTTACATAAATGTAAAATCTGTGTTCTCCTAAATTATTTATATTTTTTTATTGTTGAAAATTTTTCTTGAAAAATGTTTAATAGAAAATGTCATGGTGTCATTTCTTACCTCAGGTCTTTGATTAAGACACGGAAGGAAATGAGTATACGATAGAAAACAGAGGAGGGAAAGTTTGCAACAAATATTATAATAATAAAACAATGGTAGATAAAAACATAAAAGAACAATTCGGCAAGCAATTAATCCATATAAAAAATTCTTTCGACTGACGTTGATTTTATAAAAGTAGATACTTATAAAAGCCCTTTAGACATTTAAAATTCTCCCAATCGTAGATAGCAATGTCCTCTGAAGGAATAAAATTAGGAAAATAATCTGTCTCTACATTCTCTTCTGTACCTCTTTTCTTAAAAATTAGAAATAAAGAAATAGCAACAACAACAACAACAATAATGATAATAATTTACTCGTTTGCTTTGTACACGGACAGGCAGCTTAACTCAATCTCAATTTTCTGGAAAAGACTAGAATTGAAGACTGTAACTTTCTTAATTCAAATTTCCTGTGTTAACCTGCGTGGTAAGTGTATAGGACTCGTTTCTTAATTATGTATTTTTTTATTAACTTTTTGGCGTTTATGCTCCGTTTGGACTTTAACTAAGTTAGAACTTAGTTAACTCACCACCCTTAACATTTTTTTTTAATCGGAGTAGATAGACCAAACTATCTTCCGGTTCATACTCCACCCACGTTTATTGAACAGGAGTAGAGGCTTTCCCCTTGTTTCCTGTTTAGGATGTGGTTTCCAGCTTTCTCTTCTCTCTCTTTAGATCTTGGTATTGGTGCTTACGTGATTTTCCTGCGATCTGGCCGGTTGGTGGCAACGGCTCATCACTATGAGGGTACCGGGTTGGCAGTTTCCTGGTTGCTGCTTCCGACTGGTAGTTAGGAGCCCTAACACTTGCGTAGCGTCAAGAGCGGCTGATCTGATCAACAGTTGTATAATATCGGGGTTCTTGTAGTGCCATGTCGCGCATGGATAGGTGTCCCTGCAAACGCTTTCGGTGGGCAACCCTGAGGCCACACCTTGTTGCAGCCCTAACCAGTTTCCCTCCCAGCACAGATCGTGGATAATGACCGCTAGTATCCTCTACTCTAGGTCCTTCTCTATAAACAAAGACATATTACAAATAAAAGCAGAAACAACCCTAAACCAGCTAAAATCAAACCACCTAAACCCCTTATCTTTTCTTTCACTAATATCCAGGGCATTCGTACTAACTTTCCTAGTGTAGAAGCGTTCCTGCATGAGAAGTCCCCAGACATCCTTGCGCTCTGTGAAACTAACCTCAACTCATCTATTCCCTCCTCTGACTTCTCCATCCCTGGTTATCTTCCCCTCTTAAGGAAGGATTCCACTGTTCCCATGCATGGGCTGGGGGTCTACGTTAGCGATCACCTCCCCATAGCTAGGGTGTCTTCACTTGAATCTACTGCCCACCAATATGTATGTCTCCGTTTGTTTCTCCTCAGTTCAGTTAGTTACCTATTCTTTCTTTACCGTTCTCCCTCTTCTCCTGACTGCTCCCTACTAGATTGCTGACAACATAGATAAGGCTCTTTCCTACCACCCATTCGCCCACATATTTGTATTTGGAGACCTCAACGCCCATCACTCAGAGTGGCTTGGAAACTCTGTTACTGATCCCGCGGGCATCCACGCCACGAACTTCACTATTTCCCAATCCCTTACGCAAGTGGTGGACTTCCCCACTCGCTTCCCAAGCACTCCCTCGGGTCATTCCTCACTACTAGATATATGTTTTACCTCTGCGCCTGACGCCTGTCAAGTCTCGGCAACTCCGACCATGCTGTTGTCTCTCTCAGGATTTCTTTCCACTTGCACTCCCCCAGGAGCCCCCTACCTATAGGACCTCCTACCTCTACCAAAAAGCTGAATGGGATGCCTTTCACGATTTCCTCTGCGACGTCCCCTGAGGAAAAGTGTTCGATCTACCAGTTGATGACTGTGCCTCTGAGGTCTCGTCATGGGTGAAAGCTGGCATTGATGCCTTCATACCCACCAGGAAGTATTGCCTAAAACCTCATTCCTCTCCGTGGTTCTCTCCTGCCTGCTCGGCCGCCATTGCCCACAGGAATCATAACTTCCATCTATTCCGGAGACAGTCATCTGATCAAAATAGGCGCCTATTCACGTCTGCTCGCAATGAGTGCAAGAGAATCCTGAATGACGCCAAACAGTTGTTTGCTGAGAGAATGCGAGAGCGCACAGCTGACCGCAAGTTCTGCTCCAAGGACTATTGGCGGATTTGCAAACGAGTGCTGAACAACAGCAAATACTCAATACCTCCTTTAATCCATGAATGTGAGGTTATCACGTCATCTACGGACAAATCAGTCCGTGCATAGAGTACTTTTATGGTACATTTATGGTCAGGCGCCCCTGCCGTTCACCTCAGGCTCCAAAGGAGAGTCTGTAATGTGATAGGTACTGACTTGGCGGCTCGACTACAGCCACTTCCTCACCGACGAAATGTGGCCTCCTTTTGTCTGTTCTATAAATACTTTCATGGCTTCTGCTCGGACGAACTCAAGTCACTGGTGCCTCCTCAACAGGTGTTTACTCGTGCAACCAGACTGGCAAATTGGCCCCACCCATTCACAGTCAGGTTAGCCAAATGCAGACGACAATTCTACTCCTTCAGCTTCTCTCACACTTCCCGCCTGTGGAACTCGCTCCCATATTCTTGCTTTCCTGATGGCTACAACCTCCAAGAATTGAAATGCAATGTCAATACTCATCTATTTACCACTGGACTCTAGCTCTCTCCTCACCGCGTATGTCCTTGCCTTTCTCTCCACCTATGTACCTGTCATCACACCTGCATTCTCATCTTTCTATCGCTCCTTTCTAACTGGTTTGTACTCCTCACTCTCTTCTAATTGATCTCTTTTACAGTTATGTAGCCCCCCGCACATCAGTGGCATTTCCGCCTTGCTCGGGTGAAATGGTTAAAAAAAAATAAACGTAAGGAAAAATACAATTTCGAAACATAATCAGACTGGCTGCTGCTAAATTCCGGGTAAATAATCACTTTTTGGAGTTCATACTTCCCCATTACAAGAACTGAATTACTTATATGCTACAAGGAAGGGTAGTTCAATGTGTCGTGTTAGAAAAATAATCTCTCCTCAGAATCCATCTTGCACATTTATAAATATACTGTTCGTCCGTACATTAAATACTGTTACCATATCTGTTCTGATGATCCTACTGTATATTTCAAGATTCTTGAGAAAATCCAAAAAAGGATCTGTTACATAATCGTTTTTAACCAGGCATTTCAACCTCAGTCACTTTCTCACCGACGAAATGTGGCTTCTTTTTGCCTTTTCTACAAATAGGTCTCACCGTTTTACTGTTGAAATTGCGAGATATAAACATTTGTTACAATAAAATGAAGTGATTGTATTAAATTAATTTCTAGATCTAATGCTAGGAAATTTGTGTCATGCCGTACATATTCTCTTGACAGAATCCATCTTTCACATTCATAAATCAACCATCTGTCGGTGCATTAAATACTACTGCCAAATGTATCTTTTATCTTCTCATTTAACTTTATGCAGAGATGCCATTTTATTTTCCGTCTGCATGGTTGACGCTAACCTCGTGTAGAACAACACGTTGTGGCTACATGGATTTAAGCGTTCTCATTTATTGGTAGCAAGATTCTTGAGAAAATCCAAAGAAGGATCTGTTATATAATCGATTTTAACCAGGCATCTCGACCTCAGTCACTCTCTCACCGACGAAATGTGGCTTCCTTTTGACTTTTCTACAAATAGGTCTAATCGTTTTACTGTTGAAATTGCGAAATATAAACATTTGTTACAATAAAATGAAGTGATTGTATTAAATTAATTTCTAGGTTTAATGCTAGGAAATTTGGTTTACTGTGTCATGCCATACATTTTCTCTTTACAGAATCTATCTTTCACATTCATAAATCAACCATCTGTCGGTGCATTAATACTAGTGCCAAATGTATATTTCATATTTTCTTTTAATCGTCAGCAGAAATTCATTTTTTACTTTCCGTCTTCATGGTTGATGTTAACTTCCAAGAAAGTGACACATTCTGGCTACATGGATTTACGCTTGCTACTTGATTGGCAGTTAGGTCTCAGCATATTTACTTACTGCAAATTCATATTCTATTCTCATATTTTCTTTATTCGAACCTTTCAACTGTGAAACCATTTTACGATTTCTTGTTTTACTGCAACCTAAATACTTTAAAAATTTAAATTCAATGTTAAACGCTAAAGTCTATCCATTCTCTTTCACTCACAATAAAAATCCTTGCACCCTATTTGCATTATCGTATTGCTTCCTATGAAAGGCTTAAAAAAAGATACCACAGAGAAATTTAAAGATAGTAATAAGTTAGCAAGCATTATCAAATATGTTGTCATGAAAACACTTTAGTCAATATATTGTTTGTATATACTGATAGTAATACACCTGCAACTATTAAGAAAAATAAACTCACCAAACGATGACGACTGGCTTCCAGCTGATTGAGTACCTTTAAAAATAAAATAAATAAACAGATAGATAACAATGAAGTATGTTTTAGCAAGAAACAAAAGCAGGAAACAAATCTTTGTAATAAAAGAATTCATGGAAAAGTTAAAGTGCGGCTAAAAATTTAATGCCAAATGGTTGGTACCCTGGGTTTGATTGAAAAAGTCTCTTATAAATTCTTTGAAGGGATCTCGTTAGCCTATGTCTTAAAGAAATGCGAAACATTGTTCCTACAAAAAGAGCTCATACATTACAAAGGGTTATATACATATAAAATCTGTGTTCTCCTAGTTTGTTTATATTTTTAATTTTTAAAAATTCTTTTGGAATAATGTTTAGTGAAAAATGCCATCGTGTCATTTCGGACCTCAGGTCTCAGATTAAGACCAGGAAGGAAATGAGTATAAAATAGGAATTAAAGGAGGAAAAGTAGCAACAAAAATTATAATAACAATAACAACAATGGTGGATCAAAACACAAAAGAAGAATTCGGCAAGCAAATAATGCACAGAAAATTTTAAAAAGTTGAAAATATTTTTGACTAATATTGATTTCATAAAAGTAGATACTTATAAAAGCCCTTCAGACATTTAAAATTGTCCCAGTCGGGATAGTAATGTCCTCTGAAGGAATAAAATTAAGAAACGCCCTAATCTCTCTATATATATTTTCTTCTCTCCCTCTTTGCATAAAATTGAAAAATAAAGAAATAATAATAATAATAATAATAATGGAAATTGAAATAGAAAAAAATGTAGAAATTGAAAACAAGAGTCGTGCCAGTGATAGTAGGTGCACTTGGAATGATAAAAAAATGAAACAACACACTGAAAGAATCCCCAAAAACCCCAGCTTAAGAGAAATGCAAAAATGTCTTGTTAATTACAGCCCACACACTAAGGAGAACTTTGTAACGTGAGGGATGATAGGGGAGATAGAAAAAACATTAAATGCCTTCGATTTTTCTGCAGATTTGGTAGGTAGTACGACCATAGCAGAAATCGAATTATGATGAAAAATGACAAGATAGTAATAAACGTAAGGAAAAATATAATTTCGAAACATAATGAGCGTGGATGCTGCTAAGCTCTGGGACAGTAATCTTTCCTTGGGTCTATACTTTCCCATAACAGGAAGTGGTTATATTAAATCTATTGCTAAATCTGCTACAAAGACGGGTAGTTCAATGTGTCGTGTTAGAAAATATTTTCTTGTCAAAATCCATCTTGCACATTTTTAAAAACTGCCCTTCGCCCGTACATTAAATACTGTTACCATACCTGTTCTGATGATCCTATTGTATATATCAAGATTCTTGACAAAATTCAAAGAAGGATCTGTTATATAATCAATTCTGACCAGGCATCTCGACCTAAGTCACTTTCTCATTGACGTAACGTGGGTTCTCTTTGTTTTTCTACAATTAAGTCTCATCGTTTTACTGTTGAAATTGCTAGATATAAACATCTGTTAACATAATATAGAGTGCGTATATTGAATTAATTGCTAAGACTACTGATAAGAAATTTGGTTTAATTTGTCATGCCATACATTTTCTTTTGTCAGAATCCATCTTCCTCGTTTTAAATCAACCATATGTCGGTGCATTGAATACTACTGCTAAATGTATATTTTATGTTCTCGTTTAATCGTCAGCAGAGATTCCTTTTTACTTTCCGTCTGCATGGTTAAGGCTAACCTCGAGGATAATAACACGTTGTGACTACATGGATTCAAGCATTGTAATTGATTGGCAGTTAGGTCTCACCATTTTTACTTTTTACTGAAAATGTATATTCAATTGTCATATTTTCTTTATTCGAATCTTTCAATTATGAAACCTCTTTTACGATTTCTTGCTTCACTATTACCTAAAATCTTTTAAAAAATGCAATGGAGCATCAAACGCTAATGTCTGTCTATTTTCTCTTTCACTCTCAGTAAAAATCCTTGCACCGCATTTGCATTATCATCTTGCTTCCTATGAAAGGCTTAAAAAAATAAACCACAGAGAAAGTAAAAGAAAATTAAACGTTAGGAAAATTAACGAATACGTTTTCATGTAAACACTTTAGTCAATATATTGTTTGTATTTACTGATAGTAAAGCACCTGGAAGTATTAAGAAAAATGCACTCACCAAAGGCTGACCCTTGACCTCCGCTTGATTGAGTATCTTTAAAAATAAAATAGATAGATAGATAGATAGATATGAAAAGAGTAGATAGATAGATAGATAGATAGATAGATAGATAGATAGATAGATAGATAGATAGATATGAAAAGATGAGATAGATAGATAGATAGATAGATAGATAGATAGATAGATATAGAAAAGATGATAGATAGATAGATAGATAGATAGATAGATAGATAGATAGATAGATATGAAAAGATGAGATAGATAGATAGATAGATATGAAAAGGTGAGATAGATAGATAGATAGATAGATATAAAAGATGAGATAGATAGATAGATAAATAGATAGATAGATAGATATGAAAAGATTAGATAGATAGATAGATAGATAGATAGATAGATATGATATAGAGATAGATAGATAGATAGATATGAAAAGATTAGATAGATAGATAGATAGATAGATATGAAAAGATGAGATAGATAGATAGAGAGATAGATAGATAAATAGATAGATAGATAGATAGATAGCTAGATAGATATGAAAAGATGAGATAGATAGATAGATAGATAGATAGATAGATAGATAGAGATAGATAGATAGATAGATAGATAGATAGATAGATAGATAGATAGATAGATATGAAGAGGCGTGGTAGATAGATAGATAGATAGATAGATAGATAGATAGATAGATAGATAGATAGATAGATAGATAGATATGAAGAGGCTGTGGTAGATAGATAGATAGATAGATAGATAGATAGATATGAAGAGGAAGTGGTAGATAGATAGATAGATAGATAGATAGATAGATAGATAGATAGATAGATAGATAGATAGATAGATATGAAGAGGCTGTGGTAGATAGATAGATAGATAGATAGATAGATAGATAGATAGATAGATAGATAGATAGATAGATATGAAGAGGCAGTGGTAGATAGATAGATAGATAGATAGATAGATAGATAGATAGATAGATAGATAGATAACAATACACTACGTTTTAGAAAGAAACGGAAGCAGGAAGCAGATTTTTGTAATAATTGAATTCATAGAAATGTTAAACTGCGGTAAAAATTTACTGCCAAATAGTTGGTATCCTATGGTTGATTGAAAAAGTTTCTTAAAAATTAATTGAAGGGATCCCTGTCAGTCTAGGCCTTAAAGAAATGCATAACGCTGTTCCTGCAACGACAACTCATGTCTTACACAAGGTTCTTAGCTATCTATAACCTTTGTTCTTCTTAGGTTGTTTATATTTTTAATTTTTAAAAATTCTTTTTTAATTTTTTAAAAATTCTTTTGTTTAGTGCAAAGTGTGATGGTGTAATTTCTGACCTCTGGTTTCTGATTAGGACCCGGAAAGAAATGAGTACACGATTGAAATCAAATGAGGGTAAAAACAACAATCATAATAACCACAAAAGCAGCAACAATGATAGATCCAAATATAAAAAAAGAATTTGATAAGGAAATAATCCATATAAAATTAAAAATGTGCAAAAAAAAATTAATGGTGATTTTATAAAAGATGATTCTTATAAAAGCTCTTTAGACATTTGAAATTGTACCTGACGAGATGGCAATGTCCCCTGACGGAATAAAATTTTTAAAATACCTCACTGTCTCTATATATTGTTCTCTACCTCCTTGCGGGAATTTCAGAAATAAAGAAAAAAAAATGAAATAATAATAATAATAATAATATCACTGCGAAGATAATGATGTAAGTTTAAAAGTGCTGGAAAGGAGTGATCTGAGTCTGAGTCAGTTAAAAGACAAAAATAAAACGAGTTCAGAACACATCGAAGATAATTATTTGACGGAAAATAAGAACAATATACAGGAAGCCAAGATAGAAATAAAAAACCATCTAAGTCAAATACAAAGTATTACAATGGAGGAACGTGAACAGCTCCCAAAATTCCAACCAACAAAACAAAACCTCCGAACTATTAAATTGTACAATGCAGCACTGAAATCAATACTGGATGAAGACCCTCATACAAATCTTAACGAAGTAATATATGCATCAGCAACAGCAGCAACAAACAAATTAAATATCAAAATAAAAACAAGGCAGTCTCGCAGACGTGAAGATCCACCTTGGAAAAGAAAAATTGAAAAAGAAATCGAACAACTAAGTGAACTGTCAGTACTGGATGAACTGAGTAGAGGAATAAATGTAAGAACTAGGAAAAGAAGAAGAGCCGAAAAAAAATATAACATCAGGAATGAAAATAACGTCTTATCAAATAAAGAAAAAATAAAGCAAAAAATCCAACTGAAGGCTCAAAGAATAAGACGCTATGAAAAAAGAGCAAGATTTTACAGACAAAACAAGATCTTTCAGACTGATACAAAGAGATTTTACAGGGAAATAGGTAAAAAAAGAATTGAAGTGACAGTACCCCCCAGAATGGAAGAAGTCACACAGTTCTGGGAAAAGATATGGGCTTGCCCTAAAGAACTTAGCAAGGAAGTACATTGGATTACGCAGGAGATAGAACAAATGAAAAATAAACTCGAACAGACATGGTCTGGAATTACAGAAGATGATGTTAAATTTGCACTAAAAAAAGCACACAATTGGAAATTCCCAGGTATAGATAAAATTCCTAACTTTTGGCTATATTATTTAAATGCAGCACATAAAAAAATAGCCAAAGAACTCCAAGAAATGGTTGACGATCCCACTAAAATTCCTGCATGGATGACCAAAGGAATTACATTTCTTCTACCCAAGAATGGTGACACAAACAACCCGAAAAACTACAGACCAATTACATGTCTTCCGACAACATATAAACTACTAACATCTATTTTAACAAAACAGACATATTTATTCTTAGAAAGAAATGACATGATACCGCTTGAACAAAAAGGGTGCAAACGTGGCTGTTATGGTTGTAAAGACCAATTGCTAATTAACAAAATGATCCTGGAAAACTGCTACAGTACAAAGAAAAATCTTAGTACTGCCTGGATAGACTACCGAAAGGCATTCGATAGTGTGCCACATGACTGGATTTTAAAGACTTTAAATATATACAAGATATCGCCCGTCATCATCAATTTCATCAAACAGTGCATGTCTATATGGAAAACAACCCTTTACCTCAATCATATAAATGGAACCTATAAGTCTGATGAAATAAACATCAAAAGAGGCATATTTCAAGGTGATTCTTTATCTCCCTTACTATTCTGCATATCATTAATAGCACTAACCAGTCAACTTAATAAGACAGAATGTGGTTATAAAATAGGCCAAAAGAAAATAAGCCATCTATTTTACATGGATGACTTAAAGTTATATGCTAAGAATGATAATGAGCTGGAAGGTCTTCTGCAAATTGTAAAATGCTTCAGCGAAGACATTGGAATGAAATTTAATTTGAATAAATGTGCTAAAGCTACAGTTTTATGTGGATCAATGCAAGAAACATCCTCAATTAGCCTAGACCCTGCTGTAACAATAAAAGAATTGAAACCAGAAGAAGCTTATAAATACCTAGGTGTAAATGAGAGCGAAAACATTCACCATAAAAAAATGAAAGAAATAGTGCGTAAAGAGTACTATAGAAGGCTACGAATGATATTAAAAACTGAATTAAATTCACAGAACAGAGTTATGGCCATTAATAGCCTTGCAATCCCAGTTGTCCAATATAGCTTCAACATCTTAAACTGGACTCTAAACGACATCAGGCGAATGGATGCTAAAACAAGAAAGCTTCTTTCCAAGCATAAGATGCATCATCCAAAGGCTGATGTAGACCGTCTATACATACCCCGTAAAGAAGGTGGAAGGGGTCTTATTCAGCTGGAATTGTCATACAAGACAACAACTATTGGCTTACTAACATACATAGAAACAACAAAGGATTGGATGATACAATTAGTAAGGCAACATGAAGAAAGAAAGAAAAAATATTCAATAATAAAAGAAGGCAGTAAATACAAACAAGATTTACAGTTAATAGATTCTGTAGAAAAGCAAAACAGAAGCCAAGAGCCGGCTATTGCGACAAAGAATATGAAAATGAAAGCCAAAGATAAAGCTCTTGAAAAGATGAAACAGCGCTGGCAAGACAAACCTCTGCATGGCCAATATCCAGTACGTGCCAATAAATCCAATGTTGACAAAGTTAATACTCATCGATGGTTACGTGCATCTGGATTAAAGTCTGAAACTGAAGGATTTATACTTGCAGCACAAGACCAAAGTCTTTTCACAAGAAACTTTCAGGCAAATATTATGCATAATAATATGGATCCAAAATGCAGGTTTTGTGATAAACACCAAGAAACAATAGACCACCTAATCTCAGGCTGTTCTGTGCTTGCCCCAAACGAATATAAAAATCGCCACGATAGAGTTGGGCAATATTTACATTGGGCAATGTGCAAACATTATGGAAAAGCTGTAAACAAACACTGGTATGAACATCATCCAGCACCGGTTACAGAAATAGAAGATGTAACCATTCTATGGGATTACACCATCTACACAGACAGAAAAATTGAAGCAAACAGGCCAGACATTATTGTTAAAAACCAGAAGGAGAAAACTTGTCTATTAATTGATATGGCTTGTCCAGCGGATTGTAACATAGCAATCAAGGAATTTGAAAAATTGTCAAAATATAAAGACCTGGAAATTGAAATAGAAAAAATGTGGAAATTGAAAACAAGAGTTGTGCCAGTGATAGTAGGTGCACTTGGAATGATAAAAAATGGAACAAAACAACACATTGAAAGAATCCCTGGAAACCCCAGCTTAAGAGATATACAAAAAATTGTCTTATTAAGTACAGCCCACACACTAAGGAAAACTTTATCTATGTAATGCTGGGGATGATAGGGAAGATAGAAAAACATGAAATGGAGCCATAACAACATGCCACTACCTGCCTTAGGTCTCCCCGCAGACTTGGTTGGTAGTGAGACCAAAGCAGAAATCGAAATATGATGAAAAATGACATAATAATAATAAACGTAAGGAAAAATACAATTTCACAACAAAATCAGCTTGGATGCTGCTAAACTCCGGGACAGTAATACCTTCTTGAGTCTACACTTATCCATTAAATGAACTAAAGTAGTTATATTAAATCTATTGCTAGGTCTGTAACAACAAAGGGTAGTTCAGCGAGTCGTGTTAGAGAATATTTTCTCGTCATAATCCATCTTGCACATTAATAAATCTACCGTTTGTCCGTGCATTAAATACTGTTGCCATATGTGTTCTGGTGATCCTAGTGTATATATGAAGATTCTTGACAAAATTCAAAGAAGAATCTGCTATCTATTCGATTCTGACCAGGCATCTTGACCTCAGTCACTTTCTTGTCGACGTAACGTGGCTTCTCTATTTTTTCTACAAATAGGTCTCACCGTTTTACTGCTGAAATTGCTAGTTTATATATATATCTGTGTTAACATAAAATGGAGAGATTCTTCTTCTTCTATGTACCCTGTCCCTTCAGGACGTAGGCGATCATGGCTCTCCACGTCTCCCTATCCAATGCGGCTCTTAGTATGTTTGCTTCTGTTGCTCCTGGCAACCCCCGTTCCGTTATCCACCTGATCAGATCCTGCAAATATGTTATCCGCTGCCTTCCTCTGTCTCTCTTTCCTTCTATCTGACCAGTCAGTATCAGGTTTTCCAGGCTCCCCTTCCTCATTGCGTGTCCCAGGAACTTCAGTTGTCTCTTCCTGATGCTCAGTATCAATTTCCTTTTTGTTGCCATTCTTTCCAACACCTCATCATGTTTAGTCCACGATATCCGTAGCATCCTTCTGTAGAACCACATTTCGGCCGCTTCCAGTTTTGTCCTCATTTTCGATGATATTGTCCAGCATTCACTGCCGTACTGAAGAACTGACATCACGTAACAGTCCAGCACTCTTTTCCTTTGTTTCTATTGAGATTTTCCTGTGTTTTAGTATTTTGCTCATCTTCTGGAACGCGTCCTTTGCCATGCCAATTCGCCTTCGGATCTCCGTGTCGCACTTTCCATCTCCTGTTAGAACACTTCCTAGGTACTTAAATTTTTGTACTTGCTTGATTCTGATATCTTCCACGTGTATTTGGCATTTTGGGTTGTATCTTTTGCTGATGACCATGCACTCAGTTTTCTTAAAGTTTATTTGTAGTCCCTTATTGTCACTCTCCACTGCCACTATCTGTATGAGGTCTTGTAGTTTCTGTGAATAGACACATCCTTGTCTTACGCCTTTTTCTATTTTTATGTATATACTGAGATCGTTACCTGTCCGTATGCAGGGCGTTTGCTGCCAGTAGAGATTATTGATTATTCATATGTCTTTCCCGAAAATGTCGAGGCTGCCGAGCATCTCCATCAATTCTTTGTGTCGTATTTTGTCGAATGCTTTCACGTAGTCAATGAAGCATAGGTATAAGTCTTTCTTCACTTGTAATGCCCTTTCAGAGAGCATCCTAATCATGAATATGGCGTTCCTTGTTCCAGTGTCTTTGACGAACTCGCACTGTTCCTGCCCTATCTCTGGCCTGATTTTGCTTCTCGCTCTATTCATCAGGATTCTGACGATCAGTTTTGTAATGTGACTCATTAAGCTGCTAGTTCTGTGTAGTTCGCACTCGTTTGCACCATATTTCTTCGGCAGTGCTATAAATATCGACTTGCATAGGTCGTCTGGTATTATAATATCTAGGTCTACTGCTAGGAAATTTGGTTTACTGTGTCATGCCATGCATTTTCTCTTGACAGAATCCACCTTTCGCATTTATAAATCAACCATTTTGGGGGTCATTAAAACTACTTCTAAATGTATTTTTTATGTTCTTTTTTTTTTAATCATCTCACCCCAAGCAAGGCAATCCACTGCCACTATTGCGCATGGGGCTACATAGGGGAAGGTAAAGAGAAGGAGTGGTTAGACATAGGGAATGTCAGGAGGAAGGTGACAGATGAGTAAGGATAGCGAGGATGAGGGTTGGGCAGATGGGAAGAGTGTTTGATAGAATGGGAGCAGGTTAGTGTGTTAGGAGGTGTCTATTGACCTTACATTTAAACTCCTGGAGATTGTAGCCGTCGGGGAAGCAATCGTTTGGAAGAGAATTCCACAGTCGGGAAGTGCAAGGAAAGAAACTGTTGGAGTAGAAGTTACGGCTGCATTTTATCGGTTTCATTGTAAAAGGGTGGGATCTAGTTGCTAATCTAGTATCTCATTCAAATTCGTATTTAGGGGGCACTAGTGATCTAAGTTCATCGGAGCAGAAGCCGTGAAAGTATTTATAGAAGAGATTCAGGGAAGCCACGTCGCGCCGGTGGGAGAGAGAGTGCAGGCGGTCTGCCAAGTCGGTATCTATCACATTACAGACCCTCCTCTGAACCTTATCGAGAAGCCCGAGGAGAACAGCAGGGGCACCCGACCAGATATGGCAGCAGTATTCAATGCACGGGCGGATGGTAGATTTATAAATGTGCAGGATAGATTCAGACGGAAAAAACTTCCGGGCCCTACACAGAGAACCGACTTTCATAGCAGCGGATTTAGCAATGGATTCGATATAGTCATTCCATTTGAGGTCCGCTGAAAGTGTTGAGACCAAGGAGGCGCAGTGTTTTACTCTCAGGGAGGCAAGCCTGGTCCATGCTAATGGGAGGTAGGTGAGATTGTCGATGATGGTTAATTGAGAGTAGCTTCGTTTTAGAATCTTTTAATCTTCTGCAGTGATGCCTTCTTATTTTCCGTCTGCACGGTTGTTGCTAACCTCCAGGTTAGTGACACGTTGTGCCTACATTGATTTAATCGTGCTACTTGATTGACAGTAAGGTCTGACTATTATTACTTGAACCCTCATTCTCGGTATCCTCACCCGCCTATCACCCACCCTCTGTTATTTCCTATATTTAATCAGCCTTTCTCCACTCTACGTAGCCCCCTGCACAGTAGTGGCAGTGACATGCCTTGCTCGGGGTGAAACGCTTATAAAAAAAAAAAAAAAAATTGAAAATGTATATTCTATTGTCATATTTTCTTAACTTGAACCTTTCAACTCTGAACCTCATTTACGATTTCTTGTTTTTCTGCCACCTAAAACCTTCAAACATTTAAAAGGAATATCAAACGCCATCTTCCATTTTCCTAAAACTTGTTCATTTATTGTCTTTTGTTTTCAGTGTTTTCAGTCCCGGTAAAAACACTTGCACCCTATTTGCATTATCATCTTGCGTCTTGTGAAATGCTTGAAAACCATAAAAAATTAAAAGAGAATAAATCGTTAAGTATCAATATGTTCTATTAAAAACACTTTAGTCAATATAATGTTTGTATATACTGATAGTAATGCACCCGGAAATAATAAGTAATAAGTAATATGCACCTACCAGTCACTGATATTTGGCCTCCGCCTGATTGAGTGCGTTTAAAAATAAAATAAAATAAAATAAATAAATACATAGATAGAGAAATAAAAATAAACTACGTTTTAGCAAGAAACAAATGCAGGAAACAGCTTTTGGAATAAAAGAATTCATGGAAATGTTAAAGCGCGTAAAAATTCACTGCCAAATGGTTGGTACCCTGGGTTGGATTCGAAAAGTTTCTTAAAAATTCTTTGAAGGGATCCCTATCAGCCTATGCGAAACATTGTTCGCAAAAGTACAGCTCATGTCTTACAAAGGGTTTTATCTGTGTAAAATCTGTGTTCTCCTAGGTTATTTATATTTTTAAACATATATTTGGAAGAATGTTTCGTGGAAAATGTTATGGTGTCATTTCTGCTCTCAGGATTCTAATTGTGACCTTGAAGGAAATGAGTATAGAATAAAAATCAAATAATAATAATAATTTGTTTCAACTAATGACGTTTGCCTCATACATACGACTCTTCTTCTTCTTCTTATCATCTTCCTTCTTCTTCTTCTATGTGCCATGTCACCTCAGGACGTAGGCCGTCATGGCTTTCCACGTCTCCCTATCCCTGGTGGCTCTGAGAAAGTATGGGGTAACCAATGAAGATCAAACTCAATAACAACAATTCTAGCGAAAGATGCTTGCTAAGCATTGCAAGTCCAGTCCAAGACAGCAAGCCAAGTTATATCATCGATTGTTTGCAGGCGTTTTTAACAGTTCATTTGTTGCCAAACATCTCTATCTCTCAGTACGAATCACTGCTTTGGAAAGAAAAAGTCATGTTTTTAGCGAGTCGGAAATTAAAGACCTCAGATAACTGTTAAGATCGGTAAAAAGAAGCTGAAGCAAAAGAAAATCTATTCTAATAAAAATTTGCCCATCAAATATGTCTCGCGTGCCTTTCCCCTGTCTTTGTCCCCCCCCCACCCTTTTTTTAAACTTTTTTTTCATTTTCTCACTGAAACCAAGAAGTGTTTTTCTTCTCTTTCTACGTGATCAAAAATGGAAGTGTCAGGGTGTAGTGACCTAAAATAATAATAATAATAATAATAATAGCAACAACAACAACAACAACAACAACAACAACACAATACTTAGAGAAGTGTGCGATTTAAGAAAAGAAAACGAAAAGAAAAAAAAACTTTTTTAAAATGTTTAACAATATTTCGATACTATTTTTGTCTTTCAGTTATATTTAAAATTACATGCAGATATAAAAAAAAGGTTGCTAGTCTTTCTTCAATCATCGTTTGTATTGAAAAAAAAAGGAGATTATTTAAAATATGTTTTGTATTTGTATTCAATTTTTAAACAGAACTTGTAGAAGAGATACTGTTGTATCAAATTTGATACAGTATGAAAACAAGCCTTGAAAGAAATATTTTCCTGAAAAATTTTTTAAGAGAAATATTTTATAAATTTCAAATGAAAGCAGTACTGACTGCTCAGTCAATGAATACCAGATGTTTCCTTATAGGGAAATACCAAATGTTTCTTTATAGGGAAATACTGTATCAAATATGATACGAATGGCCCTAGAGGGTTAAACCTCGTGTCTTTTCTTTTATGAAATTTCTGTCTTCTCTTTGTGTTGCAAAAAAACTGGAAGAACCACGTCAAATATTCTGTTCAATAATAATAATAATAATAATAATAATAATAATAATAATAATAATAATCAACAACGTCGATTATGCCATGAATTTGGTGAAACTGTTAACCACCTAGTATCCGTGTGTCCACTTCTTGTTGTGAAAGTATGTAATATTAGACATAACAGGCGAGAACAATATATCCATTGGCATATCTGTTCGACCTATCTTTTAATACCTCCCGGAAAAGACTAAATGAAAGATAATTAAAAAGAACAAATTATTTATAATTAAAACATTAATATTTAAATAAATAATATGAATAAAATGGAGTGTCAGAAGGACAGTTTTTACCACCATGACACCGGTTTTTAACTATCTTCATTGGCGTTGGTGAGCAGTGAATATCGGCTGAGAACGAGAAATCAGAACCGAATTCCAGTCGAATTAATTGCAAATACCCTTGGGAAAGGTATTAATTCGTCTCTTCTCCCTCCAGCTATGGGTGAAATAGCAGGAGAGACTTGCTTCTATAGCCTTCCTTAGCCATCAGTTTACCGTAAAAAGTAATGGCAACCTACTGCGTGATAGTTTTCTGCCCAGTCAGTCATGTCTCTTTAGAAACATGATCGCCTTAAGCGTGTATCACGTATGGCACTTAATTGACTAACTGGATATAATTGTTGGAAAAATAAGTAAAGCTTCTACTGGTCATAAAGTGTGGGATTGGTTTTCTATTGTTATAAAGTAATAAACTGGTCCCCTGTAATTAATATTTAATAATAAAATCTGTCTCTTCTTCCTCCTGCTATGGCTCAAATACTAAGATAGACTGGATTCTATAGTCTTGGTTGGCAACTAGTCTATCGCAGAAAGCATTGGCAACCTACTGCGGGAAAATCTTCTGCCCTGTCAGTCATGCCTCTTTCGAGACATGATCGCCCAAGCGTGTATCACATATGGCACTTAACTGACTGACAGTTTGGCATTCTTTTAAGTAGCAATGAGTAAACAGTAAAAATATCCAAATATATGAAATTGAATTTATAAATTTTCTTAGTTTTTGAGAATTTACAACAAAAATAATAAACACAATTTATTTATTCGCTTGTTCTTTTACACTTTTTGCTTGTAATATTCTTTATTGGAATGATTTATTGGAATAATTTGCAAAACACCGACAAGTTGCCAATTGATTCAAACTTTACAAAAAGGTAAATAATTAGGATATCATCAAAGTTAGGTCACATATTTGAATGGGCTTACGGCCATATCACGTTGAATACACCGGTTCTCGTTGGATTACCGAAGTTAAGCAACATTGAGCCTGGTCAGTACTTAGATGGGTGGCCGCTTAGGAATACCAGGTGCTGTAAGCATTTAGCGACGGATGTGCGTTGTGGTGCAGTGGATATCGGCTCGGAAAGAGAAATCGGTGAGCCGAATTCGAATTCCAGTTGAATACCCTGCATTCACTCAAGCACAGGTACCCTTGGGAAAGGTATTATTTCATTGTATGTTTACGTTTTTATTATAATTCTAATCATTACTTTTTGAACAATAAATACTGCCGATGAGTGAATGTGCTCTAAAACAGAAGCGGTGTCATAAGAAAAAAAACCAGTCAATTTGACATTACGTTTTATTGGGGATTATGCAAGTTTGCCAATTATTTTTTTAAATGCAAAAAAGCGAATTGATTGATGTTAACCCGAATCTATATCTATAAAAGTGACGAGGGTGGTTGTTGTGGAAGTATTTGTTCGTTTGGTAGATTCGACTTAGCGTCTGCATTTTGCGGTCTAGCTCGACGGAAGTTGCACTCAGATGTAGATCAAAATTTTAGAATGCTAACGACCCCTTAAAATTTTTCAGAAAGACAAAATTAGGAGTAGACAAATATATATTATCACCCCACAAAGTGAGGGATAAGTTTATGTATTGATTATCATATAGAATAGATCACCTTACTTTATATTATCTATATCTACGTATATTGCCCATCACCCTCCCGCCCTAATCCAATAGAGACATTCTACATTGTTATATATATCTATAAAAGTCACGAGGATGGACGTTGTGTAAGTATTTGCTATGTAAATTCATCAAATGTTTTTTATTCTTATTATTCCTTAAACTACCCGAGTGAAACTGGGATAATTCTACTATAAAATGTATCATTGGTCATCTTGATTTAAAATATGTTATTGGTAATATATATCTATAAAAGTCACGAGGGTGGGCGTTGTGTAAGTATTTGCTATGTAAATTCATCAAATGTTTTTTATTCTTATTATTCCTTAAACTACCCGAGTGAGACTGGGATAATTCTACTATAAAATGTATCATTGGTCATTTTGCTTTAAAATATGTTATTGGTAATCTATATCTATAAAATGACGAGGGTGGACGTTGTGTAAGTATTTGCTATGTAAATTCATCAAATGTCTTTTATTCTTATTATTCCTTAAACTACCCGAGTGAAACTGGGATAATTCTACTATAAAATGTATCATTGGTCATTTTGCTTTAAAATATGTTATTGGTAATCTATATCTATAAAAGTCACGAGGGTGGACGTTGTGTAAGTATTTGCTATGTAAATTCATCAAATGATTTTTATTCTTATTATTCCTTAAACTACCCGAGTGAAACTGGGATAATTCTACTATAAAATGTATCATTGGTCATCTTGATTTAAAATATGTTATTGGTAATATATATCTATAAAAGTCACGAGGGTGGGCGTTGTGTAAGTATTTGCTATGTAAATTCATCAAATGTTTTTTATTCTTATTATTCCTTAAACGACCCGAGTGAGACTGGGATAATTCTACTATAAAATGTATCATTGGTCATTTTGCTTTAAAATATGTTATTGGTAATCTATATCTATAAAATGACGAGGGTGGACGTTGTGTAAGTATTTGCTATGTAAATTCATCAAATGTCTTTTATTCTTATTATTCCTTAAACTACCCGAGTGAAACTGGGATAATTCTACTATAAAATGTATCATTGGTCATTTTGCTTTAAAATATGTTATTGGTAATCTATATCTATAAAATGACGAGGGTGGACGTTGTGTAAGTATTTGCTATGTAAATTCATCAAATGTTTTTTATTCTTATTATTCCTTAAACTACACGAGTGAAACCGGGATAATTCTACTATAAAATGTATCATTGGTCATTTTGCTTTAAAATATGTTATTGGTAATATATATCTATAAAAGTGACGAGGGTGGGCGTTGTGTAAATATTTGCTATGTAAATTCATCAAACGTTTTTATTCTTATTATTCCTTAAACTACCCGAGTGAAACCGGGATAATTCTACTATAAAATGTATCATTGGTCATCTTGATTTAAAATATGTTATTGGTAATATATATCTATAAAAGTGACGAGGGTGGGCGTTGTGTAAGTATTTGCTATGTAATTCATGAAACGTTTTTATTCTCATTATTCCTTAAACTACCCGAGTGAAACCGGGATAATTCTACTATAAAATGTATCATTGGTCATTTTGCTTTAAAATATGTTATTGGTAATATATATCTATAAAAGTCACGAGGGTGGGCGTTGTGTAAATATTTGCTATGTAAATTCATCAAACGTTTTTATTCATATTATTCCTTAAACTACCCGAGTGAAACTGGGATAATTCTACTATAAAATGTATCATTGGTCATTTTGCTTTAAAATATGTTATTGGTAATATATATCTATAAAAGTGACGAGGGTGGGCGTTGTGTAAGTATTTGCTATGTAATTCATCAAACGTTTTTATTCTCATTATTCCTTAAACTAACCGAGTGAAACCGGGATAAACTGCTAATAGATCCAATAAACCGTTAAAGTTGTACAGATTATTCATAGAAAGTCGTTACTTTTACCACATCTATAAGGATTACCTTTTTTCACCCATCAGTTACTAAGTATGCTGTGTACATAGTTGTATCGCTATTTCTATGTCAAATGTTCATATGACCTAATGTCGTACTTCCATCGACTAAGGAGTTCACAGGTAAAAAGAAATAAAAATAAAAATAAAAAAATAACTCTTCTTGCCACGTACACGGCGTTAAATCATCCTCGTTGCCTTAAAAATATGTTATTGGTAATCTATATCTATAAAAGTGACGAAGGTGGACGTTGTGTAAGTATTTGCTAGGCAAATTCATCAAATGTTTTTTTATTCTTATTATTCCTTAAACTACCCGTGTGAAACCGGGCTATTTCTACTATAAAATGTATTGCTGGTCATTTTACTTTAAAATATATTATTGTTAATCTATATCTATAAAAGTGACGAGGGTGGACGTTGTGTAAGTATTTACTATGTAAATTCATCAAATGTTTTTTATTCTTATTATTCCTTAAACTACCCGAGTCAGGAAGAAATTTCACCTAGACTGCTTCCTAATCGGAAATGTCATGTTTTGAAACATACTCCCCGGAAGGTCACTTTCCAGACAACTACAAACTTAACCCCTTCAAGTCTATGGTCAATGATTAACCTTAACATTTACCTATCCTACATACCCTCATAATAAGCACCTATTTCTATATTGATTACGTCGTTAATTCTCATGAATTAGCCGGGTTATTTGGGTGGCCGTTTAACATAATAAAGAATCGCTTACAAATTAGGCAAAAGCTACCTTACAATGGTCACATTAATATATATCTATTCAGTTAAATTGTCTTTTCATGGATCGAATTGTTTCTAGTAGACTCCTCATTATATCCACTTATAAAAATTAAAATAATGCACTCACCAGTCCCTTGCGTCTGTCCTGTGGTTGACTGGGAATCTTAAAAATAATAATAATGATGATGATTATAACGACGATGATATTGCTTTCAAAAATGACAACACAAACATAATTTGTAATAATTTGTATTATAAAAGATTATCTGATTTTCTGTCCGTTAAACAGAGACTGCGTGTAATTTTACGCCGTATACATAATGTATATACCCATGTCCGTGTTTAAGGTACACTCTAGAAAATGTACACAAACAAACACACCCAGTTTAACCAAGCTTGGAAAAAGACATTGTGATAATATATTCTCTTCAAAGTCAGTCTGGACAACCTCTACCTTGATCTAAGTCATAAAAACGGAAACATACACAAATATTCCTTGGGATAAGATTATTGCAAGTTTTTAGTGAGCCTTTCGGGAATTATTTGTTAATAATTCAAATTCAGTCAGTCGCTTGGGCGATCATGTCTCGAAAGATATTGCCATTGCTCTCTTTGGTAGACTGGTTGCCAGTCAAGGCTATAGAACCCACTCTGTCATGTTATTTAACTCATAGCTACAGGAAGAAAAAATGTATTATATTATTAAGCAGTAATTAGTGGGGGATCAGTTTATTACTTCATAACAATATAAAACCAATTCCCCACTTTGTGCCTCAGTAGAAGCCTTAAGCAAGTCTCCAGTTATTATATTTAGTCAGTCAATTAAGTGCCATACGTGATACACGATTTGAAAGAGACATGAGTGACTGGGCAGAACATTATCCCGCATTATTTTCTGCGATAATCTGGTTGATAGCCAAAGCTATAGAACCCAATCTGTCCTGTTATTTAACCCATAACTGGAGGAGAGAGGCACATTAATACTTTTCCCAAGGTTATTTGGACTTAAATGAATGCAAGGAATTCAACTGGATTTCGAACTCGGCTACCCGATTTATCGTTCCGAGCCGATATCCACTGCACCACCATCCAATATATTTTTTTAATTAATAATTTAAATTATTAATTTAAAAAAAATAAAAATAAAACATTATGTAAATTCTTTTACGTATATCATTGAAATAAAATACACACGGCACATACAGCGGTGTCTACACATATCGATGGTATTGCGAAGGCTAATTTATTTTTTTTCATTTTTGTCTCTGGTGAACACGAAAAGTGTATAATCAGAAATTCTTCTTTTGAAGTGAATTTTATCACTTTTCCGGTATTTAAACTGAATATACTGGCTAGAAAATGCGTTATTTCGGAAAGAGACTGCTGTTTATTAGTGAAATTTGATCATGCCAGCAGCAAAAAGATTAACAATGAACTTCTCCTTCATGCGCAATCTTCTTTCAGAACGTAGGCCATCATGGACTTCCACTTGGCCCTGTCTCTTGTCGCCCTCAATATTTTCCCTCTTGGTATCTCTTAAAAACTTCGCTACAACAACCATTTGCTCAAGCCCATCAAATATGTCTCGCGTGCCTTTCACCTGTCTTTGTTTCCCGCTATCCGTCCTCTGAGTATTAGATTCTCCAAGTCTTATTTCTTATTACGTGTCCCAGGAATCTCAGCTGTCTCTTCTTGATTTTAAATCTGAGTTTTCTTCTTGTTTGTATCCTCTCCAACACCTCATCGTTACTCACGGGCTTGGTCCATTGTATCTTCAGCGTATAAAATTCAAAGATTCAAAACTGAAAAATAAGAATGTATTTTTGTTGCGCAGCACCAATGCTTGCTAAGAAGAAATTACCAAGTACATATACTGGAAAAGAGTTTACACGAAATGCAGGTTCTGTGATAATCAGCCAGAAACAATTGACCATCTTGTATCAGTTTGCAGAATCTTAGCATCAACTGAACATTGGACTTAGTAATGAGATATTTTTAGTATAGAGAATAGTAGATAACTACCGTACAGTCGTAACATTAATATAAATTTATTCATTTAAATGCTCTTCATACATATCGAATTGCTTCTAATAGACTCATTAGCATCAGTCAGTCAGTTAATTGCCGTACGTGATACACGATTGGATGATCATGTTTCTCTCCAGACATGACTGATTAGAATTAAGTAAATTAACAATGTTCTCCAAATTCCTTTCATCTTTGTTCGCACGTGTTTATATCGCCGGGGTATTGCTTTTCCAACGACACCGTTTTGGTCCAAAAGTAGATGTTTAATCTGTGTTCCTTATTCTAGCTTTCGCTTTTCATTTATATATATATATATATATATATATATATATATATATATATAGAGAGAGAGAGAGAGAGAGAGAGAGAGATAGATAGATAGATATAAACTTATTTATAAATGGAACTTTGTGTGTGTGTGTGTGTGTGTGCGTGTGTGTGTGTATCCGTTACCTATAGACTCCGAAACGGCTGAATCGTTTTTCTTGAAATTTTACACAGTTGTACTATAAGCGTCTGCGAGTGTTCTTCGCTAGGTTTTGTGTCGAGGTACGCCCGATAAACATCGAAAATCGATTATCGAAAAAATCGGGTTATAGAAAGAGTGGTCCGATTTTAATCAAATTTGATACACTCATAGACAAAGACATAAGAAACGATATTCAGAAGTTTCAAGGTTTCAGTTCTTACAATAGTTAAAAAAAAATCGATACTATATATCTATATATAAATTGATACCAGGAAATCAAAATTTGACTTACATCCATTCATTTTTCTTTCAGTCTACGGTTTCGCTTTAACTTGAAAATTTTTAGTTTTTTGTGCCAACGTCCAAAGAGTCTGAGCTCCAGAACCATGGATTAGTTTTAAAGCTTTCAATACACCCGAGCAACCCCGGGCAATACTGCTAGTATGTATATATATATATATATATAAGAATGCAGTGTGGGTATAGAAGAATCCAAAGGAGTATCCTGTAGATACAGTGGTAGGATAACTCTCTAAGATATATATATATATATATATATATATATATATATATATCTAAATACATATGTATATAAATTCATATAGAGCAAATGTAAGAAAAATTAAGGCAGACACGTTATTTCATGGTAAATCAGAAGTGTGGGCCTATTTCAGGCGAACCCTCATCAACTTCCGTCTTTATTTTACAAAAGATTCGTGTAAAATCCTTTGTAAAATAAAGTCGGAAGCTGATGATGGTTCGACTGAAATAGGCCTATACTTCCGATTTACCATGAAATAACCTGTCTGCCTTAATTTTTCTTTTATATATATATATATATATATATATATATATATATATATTATACATACATTATTTATTACACTGACATTATTTATTATACAGTCATTGCATTTACTCATAAAAAGTTTGTCATTGGAAAGGCTGTACTTTATTAGTGTAAACACTTGTAAAAAGAAGATGAATGCAAATTTTGTGATAGGGAAAAACTATTAAGTTTCAATTTGTTTACAGGTATTTGTTCGATAATAATTAGGACACATAGTGGAGAAAGTTTTGCCCTTCATATATCAACAATCAGTCAGTTAATCACCCAGTAAGTCATACGTGATATATACTTGGGCGATCATGTCTTGAAAGAGACATGACTGACTCGGCAGAAGATTATCCCGCAGCAGGTTGCCATTACTTTCTGCGGTGGACTGATCGCCAACCACGACTATAGAACCAAGTCCGTCTTACTATTCAACCCATAGATGAAGATGAAAGACCATATGGATTAATACCTTTACCAAGCTTTCTGCGGAAGTGAATGAAACGAATTAGACTGGAATTCGAACTCGGATCTCCGATTTCGCTTTCAAAGCTGCTAACGATTAAGCCATAATTCACGTTCTTGGTCGGTTAAGTGCCATACGTGATAACGTTTGGGCGATTATCTCATGGCAGAAGATTTTCCCGCAGTCGGTTGCCATTACTTTCTGCATTAAACTTAACCATCAGCTGGAGAGAGAATAAATGGATTAATACTTTTTCTACGAGTATCTGCGTAAATGAATGCTGCAAATTCAACTGGAGTTCAAACTCTACTCTCCGATTTCTCGATATGCACTTCACCACAGCACACATCCATCATCAATATTCTTCTACTCTTTGTGCCATGTCCTTTCAGGACGTAGGTGATCATGGCCTTCCATGTCTCCCTATTCCTAGTGGTATTTAGCACGCTTACTCCTGTTACACCACGCAACCCACGTTCTGTCTACCACCTGCTCAAGCCCTTCAAATATGTTATCAGGCTACTTTCCACTATCTCTCTTTTCCTCTATCTGTCCCGTGAGTATCAGATTCTCCAAGCCCGTCCTCCTCATTTCATGTCGCAGGAACTTCAGCTGTCTTTTCCTGATGCTCAGTATTACTTATCTTTTCGTTTCTATCCTTTCAAAAACCTCATCATTGCTCACGTGTTCGGCCCATAGTATTCTCAGCATCCTACTGTAGAACCACATTTCAGTTGCATCAAGTTTTTCCTTCATCTTCGATGATATTGTTCAGCATTCACTGTCATATTGAAGAACTGACATCACATAGCAATCCTGTATTCTCTTCTTTGTTTCTAGCTAAATTTTCATGTTTATTAATACTCTATTCAGCTTTCGGAATGAGTTCTTTGCAATGCAAATTCCTCTTCGGATTTCTGTGTCGCAATTTTCGTCTTCTGTTAGAAGACTTTCCAGGTATTTAATTTTTTGTACTTGCTTGATTTTAGTATTCCCCACCTATATTTGGTATTTTGGGTTACTATTTTAGCTGATGATCATGCATTTGGTTTTCTTGCAGTTTATTTGTGGTAGTTTCTTTTCATTTTCGTTAGCTACATTCTGTAGAAGCTCTTGTAGCTTCCTTTCTGTGTCTGCCTTAGCACTGTATCATCTGCGTACCTTAGGTTGATCAGATTGTGACCTCCGATTACGTATCCTGACATAACTTCTAGAGTCATCAGAATGCTTTCGCTGTACAAGTTGAATAGATCCGGTGAAAAGACACCTCGTTGCCTTACGCCGTTTTCTATCTTTGTATATCTGCTGAATATGTTTCCTGTCCGTATGCAGGCGGTTTGCTGCTAGTAGAGATTCTTGATTATCCCAATGTCTTTTTGAAATATGTTAAGGTTACTGAGAATACTTTGTGGCGTACATTGTCAAACGCCTTCGCATAATCGATAAAAATCGATAGGTACACGCCTTTTTTCAATTATACTGACATATCAATAGCCACCTAATCATAAATATCATCAATATACCCGCTTAGAAAAAGTAAGGTAATACACTCACCAGTCCCACTCGTCTGTCCTGTGGTTAACTGGAAATCTAAAAGAATATAACGATGAAGCTGATTATAAAGACGATGATGCTGCTTTCAAAAATAACAGCGCTAAGGTAATTTGTTATAATCTAAACTTATTTATAAATGGAACTTTGTCTGTGTGTGTGTATGTTTGTGTGTGTGTCTGTGTGTGTGTCTGTGTGTGTGTCTGTGTCTGTTACCTATAGACTCCGAAACGGCTGAACCGATTTTCTTGAAAATTTGCATTATAAGCGTCCTCGAGTGTTCTTAGTTAGGTTTTGTGTCGAGATACCCCCGATAAATATCGAAAATCGAAAAAAAATGGGTTATAGAAGGAGTGGTCCGATTTTAATCAAATTTAATACACTTATAGACAAAGACATAAGAAACGATATTCAGAAGTTTCACGGCTGCAGTTCTTACAATAGTGCAGAGAATCTATAATATATATATATATATATATATATATATATATATATATATATATATTATAGATATATCAAAGGCAGGATGTTTGTGTGTGTGTCTGTTTATCTGCCCGTATGTCTATTTTTTTCAGCCCTTTTATTTTAGTTTTTGTTTTGGGTTTGGCTCTATGTAGGTATAATTGTAGTTCTTAGTCTCAGCCATGATACCATTTACTCAAAGGACTTATTTAGCCTTCAAAGTTCAGTTTACGACGAAAAACTCTTATTTGATATCTATACCAGGAAATCAAAATTTGACTGACATCCATTCCTTTTTCTTTCAGTTTATGGTTTCGCTTTAATTGGAAACAACTATTGCTTTTTAGTCTTTCGCGCAGTAGCTTGCCATTACTTTCTGCGATCGACTGGTAGCCAAGTAAGGCCACAGAACCCAATCTGTCCTGTTTTTCAATCCTTTTATCCATATCAGTCAGTTAAGTGTCATATGTGATACAAAGCTTAGGCGATCATGTCTCGAAAGAGACGTAACTGACTGAGCAGAATATTATCCCGCAAGAGATTGCCATTAGTTTCTGCAGTAGACTGGTTGCCAACCAAGGCTATAGAACCCACCCTGTCCTGTTGCTGACCCGTAGCTGGCGGAAAGAGATGGATTATTATCTTTCCTAGGGTTATTTGTGCATAAGTGAATGCAAGGAATTTAACTGGAATTCTAACTCGGCTTTCCGATTTCTCGTTTCAAGCCGATATCAACTGTACCACAACGCACATTCTCTTAACAATACAGATAGAGAGAACAATGAAGGCCAGTCGCTCAGATATTATTATCATTGACCAATAAATACTATGTTTCTTGTTGATATTGGCTGTTATTTTAGGTTGTCAAGAACCCTGAGGAGAATAGCAGGGGCACCCGACCAGATGTGGCAGCAGTATTCAATACACGGGTGGATGGTAGTATCATAGGGCTATTTCTGTATCAAATGTTCAAATGATATTCATTTACTAACTCAGGCGTCCACAGATTAAAAAAAAACCGTCGTTGCCACGTACACGAAGTTAAATCATCCTCGTTGTCTTCGTATTCTTTCAGAAAAGAAGAGATTTCAACCAGACAGCTTCTAAAACACAATCACAAGAGGATGATTTCCAGACATCTACATACTTAACCGCTTTAAGTCTATGGTCAACCATTATCTATCCTACATAACCTCATAATATGCACTTATTTGTCTATTCTTTACACCTTTACTACAATCTCATTCTACTTTAACTGACTCTTGGATTTAATATTTATTTGCGTAAATTACACAAATTGTGGTACAAGGCCGAAAAAGCGGGTGGGTAGTGGGTGATCTTCAGTATCTATCCTATCCCTAGCTAAACACTATCACGACCCAAACACTCATTACAATTTGCACATTCACTACAAGAAGCCATCCATCACCTCCCAACTGACTCTTGAATTTAGTAATGAGTAAAGAAGTGCAAACACTTAGTGAAAAGCTACAGCAGAGTTGTAACATAAGTATGACCTATTCATTTAAATTTTCTTCTTACGGATTGAATTGTTTCTAATATACTCGCTTATAAAAAGTAAACTAATGCACTCACCAATCCCACTCGTCTGTCCTGTGGTTGACTGGGAATCTTGAAAATAATAATAATGAAAATGATTATAATGACGATGTTGACGATTTCAAAAATAACAGCACATCTTAATTTTTTATAATTTGTATTATAAAAGAATATCAGATTTTCTGTCCGTTAATCAGAGCCTGTGTGTGTTTTCGCGCAGTATACAAAATGTATATACGCATGTACGTGTTGTGCTATAGTGTCTTCGCATTTACTTGTACCCTATAAATAACACTCAAGAATATGTAGGCTAACAAATACACACGTTTAAATCAGTTTGACAAAAAATAACATTGGAATAATACATTGGAATAACATTGGAATAACATTGGAATAATACATTGGAATAACATTGGAATAATACATTGGAATAACATTGGAATAACATTGGAATAACACTGGAATAATGCATTGGAATAACATTGGAATAACACTGGAATAATACATTGGAATAACATTGGAATAATACATTGGAATACTACATTGGAATAACATTGGAATAACATTGGAATAATACATTGGAATAACATTGGAATAACATTGGAATAATACATTGGAATAACACTGGAATAATGCATTGGAATAACATTGGGATAATACATTGGAATAACATTGGAATAATACATTGGAATAACATTGGAATAACATTGGAATAACATTGGAATAATACATTGGAATAACATTGGAATAATACATTGGAATAACATTGGGATAATACATTGGAATAACATTGGAATAATACATTGAAATAACATTGGAATAACATTAGAATAATACATTGGAATAACATTGGAATAACATTGGAATAATACATTGGAATAACATTGGGATAATACATTGGAATAACATTGGAATAATACATTGGAATAACATTGGAATAACATTGGAATAACATTGGAATAATACATTGAAATAACATTGGAATAATACATTGGAATAACATTGGAATAACATTGGAATAATACATTGGAATAACATTGGAATAACATTGGGATAATACATTGGAATAACATTGGAATAACATTGGAATAATACATTGGAATAACATTGGAATAACATTGGAATAATACATTGGAATAACATTGGAATAACATTAGAATAACATTGGAATAATACATTCTCCAAATAGTCATTCTGGACAATCTCCACCCTGGGATGATCAATAAAATCATGAATTTGGTGACCTGAAAAATATCTCAAATTTTGAAATTTTATTGAACATCTTGTGAATTATTCATTAAAAATCTAATTATTAAATTAAAAAATTATTATGAATGTTTTTATAGCTACAATCAAACACATATATACATGTGAACACACAACTGTAAATACGTACTAAATTTCTAAAAAATTAAAATAGACATCTGCGTTTTGAGGGCTATTTTTTTTTTAATCTGGCAGCAACCATGGTAAAAATGGAAAAGCGTGTACATGGAAACGAGTCAAGTTTTGAAAATAATATGAGGATTTTTCTGTATTTAAACTGAATACATTTGCTAGTAAATGCACCATATTGAATAGGAGAACAGTTGACGTATGAAATTTGATCATCTGCCCATAAGGAAAAAGACCGGTAACTAACTAATAATTAGTTATTGTTGTGGAGTAAGTTTCGCACTGAGAGTTATACTCGTGCTATATCGGTTGCTAATCGACTTAACGCACCCAAAATGTGAGGAACTTAAGTAATCTTCCACTGTAAGCTGACTCCTTAGTATACGGTTATCTACCGACTAATATCAAATGCCTTAGTCCAACTATGTCCAAACTGGAACTAACTAATAGTTCTACTGAACTCCAATAGAACTCTAAAGAACTCTCTAGAACTTCTAAGAACTCCTATTAACTTCCCATGAGCTTCTCGAGGTAACTTCCTGTTAACTCTTATTAATATAGGAGGGAGATTCCATTATCTGAGGAATAGGTGTGTTTCACCATGACAGTTATTTTCTACCAAAAAAACCTCGCGAATGGTTCCTAGCTTCGATATGCGCAGTATTCTTCTGTAGAACCACATTTCAAATGCTTCAAGTTTTTCCTTCATCTTCGATGATATTATTCAGTATTCACTGCCATATTGAAGAGCTGACATCACATAGCAATTCAGTACTCTCTTCTTTGTTTCTAGCAAAATTCTCATGTCTCTTAATACTTTACTCAGCTTCTGAAACGCATCCTTTGGCATGCCAATCGGCCTTCGGATATCTGTATCGCACATTCCGTTTTCTGTCAGAACAATATACCCGCTTATAAAAAGTAAAACAATACACTCACCTTGCGTCTGTCCTGTGGTTGACTGGGAATCTAAAAAAAACATAATAATAATGATTATTATTAATAAGACGATGATGATACTTTCAAAAATAACAGTACAAACTTAATTTATGTTGTGGAGTAGTTTTCGCACTGAAGGTTATAATTGTGCTATGTCGGTTGCTAATCGACATAACGCACCCAAAATGTTAGGAACTTGGTAATCTTCCACTGTAAGCTGACTCCTTAGTATTCGGCTAACTGCCGACTAATATCAACTGCCTAGTAGTTCCCCTGAACTCTATTAGAACTCTAAAGAACTCTCTAGAACTTCTAAGAACTCCTATGAACTTGCCAACAACTTCTCGGATTAACTTCCTGTGAACTCTTATTAATATAGGAGGGAGAGTCCATTATCTGAGGAATAGGTGTGTTTCACCATAACAATTATTTTCTACCAAAAAACCTCGCGAATGGTTCCTAGCCTCGCGGTATTATATCGCTATTTCTATGCTAAATGTTCAGATTATCTAAATTTCGTACTTCCATCAACTCAGGCGTCCACAGTTAAAAACCGCGTTTGCTACGTACGTGGCGTTAAATCGTCCGCGTTATCTTCGTATTTCTTCAGTAAAGAAGAGGTTTCCCCCGGACTGCTTCTTAACCAGAACTCATTTTGTGAAACAGACTTCCGACAGACAACTATAAACTTAACTGTATAAATCTAATGTCAAACGTTATCTATCCTGCATATCATCATAATATGCACCTATTCATTTACTACTTACGCCATTGCATCAATTTCATATATTAACGCCCTACTTTGAGTGGCTCTTGGACATAATGAGAGAAAAATGCATACATATGAGTGAAACGCGACTGTACAATGGTAACATTTATATAAATTTATTCATTTAAATTCCCTTCTCACAGATCGAACTGTTTGCAGTAAACTCAGCAATATCTTCGTCATGTTCCTTGTCCTTTCAGGACGTAGGTGAGCATGGATTTCCACGCCTCTTTATCTATGGTGGCTCTTAGCACTCTTTCAGTTGTTACACCAAGCAAACCCCTTTCTGTCATCCACCTGCTCAGGCCCTTCAAATATGTTATCCGCTGCTTTCCCCTGTCTCTTATTTCTTCTATCTGGCCTGTTAGTATCAGGTTCTCTAAGCCCTTCTTCCTCATTGCATGTCCCAGAAACTTTAGCAGCCATTTCCTGATGCTCAGTATTAATTTCCTCTTCGTTTCCATCTTTCCAAAACCTCATAATTGCTCACATGCTCGATCCATGATATGCGCAGTATTCTTCTGTAGAACCACATTTCAAATGCTTCAAGTTTTTTCTTCATCTTCGATGATATTGTCCAGCATTCACTGCCATATTGAAGAGCTGACATCACATAGCAATTCAGTACTCTCTTCTTTGTTTCTAGCAAAATTCTCATGTCTCTTAATACTTTACTCAGCTTCTGAACCGCATCCTTTGGCATGCCAATCCGCCTTCGGATATCTGTATCGCACATTCCGTCTTCTGTCAGAACAATATACCCGCTTATAAAAAGTAAAACAATACACTCACCTTGCGTCTGTCCTGTGGTTGACTGGGAATCTAAAAAAAAAAAATAATAATGATTATTATTAATGAGACGATGATGATACTCTCAAAAATAACAGTACAAACTTAATTTATGTTGTGGAGTAGTTTTCGCACTGAAGGTTATAATCGTGCTATGTCGGTTGCTAATCGACATAACGCATCCAAAATGTTAGGAACTTGGTAATCTTCCACTGTAAGCTGACTCCTTAGTATTCGGCTAACTGCCGACTAATATCAACTGCCTAGTAGTTCCCCTGAACTCTATTAGAACTCTAAAGAACTCTCTAGAACTTCTAAGAACTCCTATGAACTTGCCAACAACTTCTCGGGTTAACTTCCTGTGAACTCTTATTAATATAGCAGGGAGAGTCCATTATCTGAGGAATAGGTATGTTTCACCATAACAAAAAGAATATCTGATTCTCTGTCCGTTAAACTGAGTCTCTATTTGATTTTATGCAGAACGCACTATGCATATACGCGTGTCTGTGTTGTTCTATACTGACTTCCAATTTACTTGTTACGTTTAAAAGGTAAGCACACAAACGCACCCAATATAAATCATTGTGGCAAAAAATAACAGCGGGTTAATACATTCCCCTCATAGACATTCTGAACGGTTTCTGCTCTGGACTGATCAATAAAATCCTAGTCGAAGACAAGAAAAATATGTAAAATTGTAAAGTTTTATTGAACGTTTTGTGAATTATTTAAACTTATTTAGAAATGGAACTTTGTCTGTTTGTATGTGTATGTGTGTGTGTGTGTTTTCGTTACCTATAGACTCCGAAACGGTGAACCGATTTTCTTGAAAATTTATACAGTTGTACTATAAGCGTCTGCGAGTTTTCTTAGCTAGGTTTTTTGTTGAGGTACACCCAAGATAAATATCGAAAATCGATAATCGAAAAAAAATCGGGTTATAGAAGGAGTTATCCGATTTTAATCAAATTTGATACACTCATAGACAAAGACATAAGAAACGATATTCAGAAGTTTCAAGGTTGTAGTTCTTACAATAGTACAGAAAATCGATAATATATATATATATATATATATATATATATATATAAGTCAAGATGTTTGTGTTTGTCTGTTTATCTACCCGTATGTCTGTATGATACCATCTACTCAGAGGACTTATTTAGCCTTCAAAATTCAGTTCATTAAGACATATTTGATATCGATACCAGGAAATCAAATCTAAAGAGTCTGTGCTCCAGGACCACGGATTAGTTTTAAAGCTTTCATTACACCCGAGCAACGCCGGGCTATACTGCTAGTTCATTAATAAATCTAATTATTAAATTTTAAAAATATAAAAGTTATTATAGGAATAGTTTTACGTCTATCATAAAATTAATATACACATGGGCGCATGGCCGTGTTGCGCGTGAGTGATTACACATTTGCTTGTAACATTTAGTACTTGAAATGTTTCAAGCAAATACAAAGTTACTGAAAACGTAAACGGACAAATAAAAGGACAAATAAACGTAAGTTTAAGTGAATTTGAAAAAGGAAAAAAACACATTGCGATCATACATTCACCTCACATTTAGAGTGGACTGTCTCTACCCTGGGCTGAGTAATGGAATCATAAGAGCCGGAAACAAGGAAAAAAACGTACATTTGAAAATCAAAACAAATAATAGAATTAAAAAAATTTTATTGAACGTTTTCGGGAATTATTCGTTTATATGTCAATCTTTTACTTTAAAAAAATATTTTAAAAAATCATTATAGGATGGGTTTTGAGTCAACAATTGAATTAAAATATATAATGCAAAAACAATTACTTCCTAAGGACATTATTTATGTGTTTGGTTTCGCCCGCCATTTGTTTTTTTGCGTAAATACCCAGTGACAATGTTATGATTATATTTCTGACAATAAGTCACTTGTTGAAACCCGGATGGAAATAAGGATAGAGCAGAAATAAAAAAAAAGTTGTTAACACTTTTTGTGGATGATTAATTATTTTCTACCCAAGTCTCTGTATTATATCGCTATTTCTATGACAAATGTTCAGATAATCTACAATACCGCCATAATTATTAAGCCACCCAATTTTCTAAAAGAAATTCTGTATTTCATACTATTTTTAGTATTTATTGCCAAATGAAAATTGAATGTTTTCTTTTGTTATTATTACTTTGCAAAATTTTACAAGGCAAGTAAGCAAAGATAAACTCGTCCGAATCACCCTAAATTTTCTTCAATCTTTCATTGATGAAACTGCAATATAGGTAATTATTAAATATTTATAAATTCATTTGATGCACATGTTATTGTGCAGTATTAATAAAAGAACCATTCTATTTTCATTTACAATTATTCACTTTGCAATAAATACTAAAAAATAGTATGAAATACATCCTTTTTTTTTAAACACTGAGGTGGCCTAATAATTATGTCCGGTAGTCTATATTCCTCACTTCCATCAACTCAGGCGTCCACAAGTAAAAACTGTCCTTACCACGCACAAGGCGTTAAATTATCCTCATAGCCTTCATATTCCTTCAGTAAGAAAGAGATTTCAGCCAAAAGAGAGGACGATTTCCAAACAACTAGAAACTTAACCGCTTAAAGTGTAGGGTCAGCCATTATCTATCATATATCTCCTCAAAATATGCAAATATTCCGCCACCCATTAGGGCATGATAACAATCCCATTCATTAACTTCCTACATTGAGTCTCTCTTGGACATTGTAATGAGAGAAGTACAGTGATAAGCTACTGTATAGTCGTAACATAAATTTAAATCTATTCATTTAAATTCTTTTATTACATATCGAATTGTTTGTAATAGATTTATCAATATACCTGTAAATAAAAAGACAGAAAGAACACTCACCAGTCAGTCCTGTGGTTGCTTGTAAATCTGAAAAATAATAATAATAATGATTATTAGCATTACGATAATAAAGTTTTCAACAATAACTGCGCAAACTTAATTTATTTTAATTTGTAAAAAACATTTTCTTGTATCATTTAACATACATCATAGCAAACGTACACATCCAGTTTAACAATCTTGTAAAAGTCATTGGTATAATTCACCCCCTCACAGTCAGCCTGGATAATCTCTGTCCTAGTCTGATCAAGAAAATTATATATTTAAAAACAAAAAAAAAATGACAAATTTTGAAATTCTAAAGCAAATAAGATAATCTTTAAGATCTCGTTGATAGTTTCGGGAATTATTCGTTAATAAAACAACTTAAATAAAAAATAAAACACTATGGAAGTTGTTTTATGTCAATCATTGAATTAAAATAAACATGCCCACACGCAACGTTACTGACACATTTTCGATAAATATAAAATAATAAATATCGAAAATCAGTAATCGAAAAAACAGGGTTATAGAAGGAGCGGTCCGATTTTAATCAAATTTGATTCACTCATAGACAAAGACATAAAACAAGATATTCAGAAGTTTCAAAGTTGCAGTTTTTACAAATCGTTAATATGTATATAAAAGCTTTCACTACACCCGAGCAACGCTGGGCTATACTGCTAGTGTTAGGTTGAATCCCGCCTTTTCTTTTGTATTTTTAGAAAAATACTCATTGAAAATGTCATGATTATATATCTGAACCTTTGTCTCTTGTTGAAACCCGGATGGAAATAAGAATACAGCAGAAATTAAAAGGTGTTAACGCAGAGAGAGTCTACGGCTATATCGTGTTCAATGCACCGGTTCCCGTCCGATCAGTGAAGTTAAGGAACATCGAGCCTGGTCAGTAGTCAAATGGGTGATCATTTGAGAATAGCAGGTGCTGTAAATGTAACGAACAAGAATGGTCTACCGGTCCCCCAGGTTTTGATGTTGGGTGCAGGGCTAACAACATAGTCCCGTAAAAAACAGTTTGTTACAGACACAGCAACAAAAAGGTGCTGCCCTATGCACCATTGGGTGTGATGGATAAATGATGATAATGATGAACGCAGAAGGTAATTAAATATTTTCCACTTAACAACCTCACCAATCGTTGCAACCTTCGCGGTATTTTTATGCCACATGTTTGAATGACCAGCATTTCGGAATTACATAAACTCAGGCGTCTACAGGTAAAACCCATCCTTGCCATGTACATGGCCCTAAAACTTCCTCCTTGCGTCCGTATTCCTTAAGTAAGAAAGAGATTTCACGCAGACAGCTTCTTAACCAGAACTGTCATTTTGTGAACCATAACCACAAGAGCCGTCCACACGTAAAACACATCCTTGTCAGGTACACGGCCATAAAACTTCCTCCTTGCGTCCGTATTCCTTAAGTAAGAAAGAGATTTCTCCCAGACAGCTTCTTAACCAGAACTGTCATTTTGTGAACCATAATCACAAGAGGTGTCCACACGTAAAACCCATCCTTGTCATGTACACGTCCTTAAAACATCCTCCTTGCGTCCGTCTTCATTAAGTAACAATGAGATTTCACCCAGACAGCTTCTTAACCAGAACTGTCATTTTGTGAACCATAATCACAAGAGCCGTCCACACGTAAAACTCATCCTTGTCATGTACATGGCCTTAAAACATCCTCCTTGTGTCCGTATTCATTAAGTAACAAAGATATTTCACCCAGACAGCTTCTTAACCAGAACTGTCATTTTGTGAACCATAATCACAAGAGGTGTCCACACGTAAAACCCATCCTTGTCATGTACACGTCCTTAAAACATCCTCCTTGCGTCCGTATTCATTAAGTAACAAAGATATTTCACCCAGACAGCTTCTTAACCAGAACTGTCATTTCGTGAACCAAAATCACAAGAGGTGTCCACACGTAAAACCCATCCTTGTCATGTACACGTCCTTAAAACATCCTCTTTGCGTCCGTATTCATTAAGTAACAAAGAGATTTCACCCAGACAGCTTCTTAACCAGAACTGTCATTTTGTGAACCATAATCACAAGAGGTGTCCACACGTAAAACCCATCCTTGTCATGTACACGTCCTTAAAACATCCTCCTTGCGTCCGTATTCATTAAGTAACAAAGAGATTTCACCCAGACAGCTTCTTAACCAGAATTGTCATTTTGTAAACCATAATCATAAGAGGTGTCCACACGTAAAACCATACCTTGTCATGTACACGTCCTTAAAACATCCTCCTTGCGTCCGTATTCATTAAGTAACAAAGAGATTTCACCCAGACAGCTTCTTAACCAGAACTGTCACTTCGTGAACCATAATCACAAGAGCCGTCCACACGTAAAACCCATCCTTGTCATGTACACGTCCTTAAAACATCCTCCTTGCGTCCGTATTCATTAAGAAACAAAGAGATTTCAACCAGACAGCTTCTTAACCAGAATTGTCATTTTGTAAGCCATAATCATAAGAGGTGTCCACACGTAAAACCATACCTTGTCATGTACACGTCCTTAAAACATCCTCCTTGCGTCCGTATTCCTTAAGTAAGAAAGAGATTTCTCCCAGACAGCTTCTTAACCAGAACTGTCATTTTGTGAACCATAATCACAAGAGCCGTCCACACGTAAAACTCATCCTTGTCATGTACATGGCCTTAAAACATCCTCCTTGTGTCCGTATTCATTAAGTAACAAAGATATTTCACCCAGACAGCTTCTTAACCAGAACTGTCATTTTGTGAACCATAATCACAAGAGGTGTCCACACGTAAAACCCATCCTTGTCATGTACACGTCCTTAAAACATCCTCCTTGCGTCCGTATTCATTAAGTAACAAAGATATTTCACCCAGACAGCTTCTTAACCAGAACTGTCATTTCGTGAACCAAAATCACAAGAGGTGTCCACACGTAAAACCCATCCTTGTCATGTACACGTCCTTAAAACATCCTCTTTGCGTCCGTATTCATTAAGTAACAAAGAGATTTCACCCAGACAGCTTCTTAACCAGAACTGTCATTTTGTGAACCATAATCACAAGAGGTGTCCACACGTAAAACCCATCCTTGTCATGTACACGTCCTTAAAACATCCTCCTTGCGTCCGTATTCATTAAGTAACAAAGATATTTCACCCGGACAGCTTCTTAACCAGAACTGTCATTTTGTGAACCATAATCACAAGAGGTGTCCACACGTAAAACCCATCCTTGTCATGTACACGTCCTTAAAACATCCTCCTTGCGTCCGTATTCATTAAGTAACAAAGAGATTTCACCCAGACAGCTTCTTAACCAGAATTGTCATTTTGTAAACCATAATCATAAGAGGTGTCCACACGTAAAACCATACCTTGTCATGTACACGTCCTTAAAACATCCTCCTTGCGTCCGTATTCATTAAGTAACAAAGAGATTTCACCCAGACAGCTTCTTAACCAGAACTGTCACTTCGTGAACCATAATCACAAGAGCCGTCCACACGTAAAACCCATCCTTGTCATGTACACGTCCTTAAAACATCCTCCTTGCGTCCGTATTCATTAAGAAACAAAGAGATTTCAACCAGACAGCTACTTAACCAGAACTGTCATTTTGTGAACCATAATCACAAGAGGTGTCCACACGTAAAACCCATCCTTGTCATGTACACGTCCTTAGAACATCCACCTTGCGTCCGTATTCATTAAGTAACAAAGAGATTTCACACAGACAGCTTCTTAACCAGAACTGTCATTTCGTGAACCATAATCACAAGAGGTGTCCACACGTAAAACCCATCCTTGTCATGTACACGTCCTTAAAACATCCACCTTGAGTCCGTATTCATTAAGTAACAAAGAGATTTCACCAAGACAGCTTCTTAACCAGAACTGTCATTTTGTGAACCATAATCACAAGAGGTGTCCACACGTAAAACCCATCCTTGTCATGTACACGTCCTTAAAACATCCACCTTGAGTCCGTATTCATTAAGTAACAAAGATATTTCACCCAGGCAGCTTCTTAACCAGAACTGTCATTTTGTGAACCATAATCACAAGAGGTGTCCACACGTAAAACCCATCCTTGTCATGTACACGTCCTTAAAACATCCTCCTTGCGTCCGTATTCATTAAGTAACAAAGATATTTCACCCAGACAGCTTCTTAACCAGAACTGTCATTTTGTGAACCATAATCACAAGAGCCGTCGACACGTAAAACCTATCCTTGTCATGTACACGTCCTTAAAACATCCTCCTTGGGTCCGTATTCATTAAGTAACAAAGAGATTTCACCCAGACAGCTTCTTAACCAGAACTGTCATTTCGTGAACCATAATCACAAGAGCCGTCCACACGTAAAACCCATCCTTGTCATGTACACGTCCTTAAAACATCCTCCTTGCGTCCGTATTCATTAAGTAACAAAGATATTTCACCCAGACAGCTTCTTAACCAGAACTGTCATTTCGTGAACCAAAATCACAAGAGGTGTCCACACGTAAAACCCATCCTTGTCATGTACACGTCCTTAAAACATCCTCTTTGCGTCCGTATTCATTAAGTAACAAAGAGATTTCACCCAGACAGCTTCTTAACCAGAACTGTCATTTTGTGAACCATAATCACAAGAGGTGTCCACACGTAAAACCCATCCTTGTCATGTACACGTCCTTAAAACATCCTCCTTGCGTCCGTATTCATTAAGTAACAAAGAGATTTCACCCAGACAGCTTCTTAACCAGAATTGTCATTTTGTAAACCATAATCATAAGAGGTGTCCACACGTAAAACCATACCTTGTCATGTACACGTCCTTAAAACATCCTCCTTGCGTCCGTATTCATTAAGTAACAAAGAGATTTCACCCAGACAGCTTCTTAACCAGAACTGTCACTTCGTGAACCATAATCACAAGAGCCGTCCACACGTAAAACCCATCCTTGTCATGTACACGTCCTTAAAACATCCTCCTTGCGTCCGTATTCATTAAGAAACAAAGAGATTTCAACCAGACAGCTACTTAACCAGAACTGTCATTTTGTGAACCATAATCACAAGAGGTGTCCACACGTAAAACCCATCCTTGTCATGTACACGTCCTTAGAACATCCTCCTTGCGTCCGTATTCATTAAGTAACAAAGAGATTTCACACAGACAGCTTCTTAACCAGAACTGTCATTTCGTGAACCATAATCACAAGAGGTGTCCACACGTAAAACCCATCCTTGTCATGTACACGTCCTTAAAACATCCACCTTGAGTCCGTATTCATTAAGTAACAAAGAGATTTCACCCAGACAGCTTCTTAACCAGAACTGTCATTTTGTGAACCATAATCACAAGAGGTGTCCACACGTAAAACCCATCCTTGTCATGTACACGTCCTTAAAACATCCACCTTGAGTCCGTATTCATTAAGTAACAAAGATATTTCACCCAGGCAGCTTCTTAACCAGAACTGTCATTTTGTGAACCATAATCACAAGAGGTGTCCACACGTAAAACCCATCCTTGTCATGTACACGTCCTTAAAACATCCTCCTTGCGTCCGTATTCATTAAGTAACAAAGATATTTCACCCGGACAGCTTCTTAACCAGAACTGTCATTTTGTGAACCATAATCACAAGAGGTGTCCACACGTAAAACCCATCCTTGTCATGTACACGTCCTTAAAACATCCTCTTTGCGTCCGTATTCATTAAGTAACAAAGAGATTTCACCCAGACAGCTTCTTAACCAGAACTGTCATTTTGTGAACCATAATCACAAGAGGTGTCCACACGTAAAACCCATCCTTGTCATGGACACGTCCTTAAAACATCCTCTTTGCGTCCGTATTCATTAAGTAACAAAGAGATTTCACCCAGACAGCTTCTTAACCAGAACTGTCATTTTGTGAACCATAATCACAAGAGGTGTCCACACGTAAAATCCATCCTTGTCATGTACACGTCCTTAAAACATCCACCTTGAGTCCGTATTCATTAAGTAACAAAGATATTTCACCCAGGCAGCTTCTTAACCAGAACTGTCATTTTGTGAACCATAATCACAAGAGGTGTCCACACGTAAAACCCATCCTTGTCATGTACACGTTCTTAAAACATCCTCCTTGGGTCCGTATTCATTAAGTAACAAAGAGATTTCACCCAGACAGCTTCTTAACCAGAACTGTCATTTCGTGAACCATAATCACAAGAGCCGTCCACACGTAAAACCCATCCTTGTCATGTACACGTCCTTAAAACATCCTCCTTGCGTCCGTATTCATTAAGTAACAATGAGATTTCACCCAGAGAGGTCCTTTACCAGAACTGTCATTTGGTGTATCAAAATCACAAGAGCCGTCCACACGCAAAAATCATCCTTTTCATGTACACGTCCTTAAAACATTCACTTTGCGTCCGTATTCCTTAAGTAAGAAAGAGATTTAACCCCGACAGCTTCTTTACCAGAACTGTCATTTTGTGAACCATATTCACAAGAGCCGTCCACACGTAAAACCCATCCTTGTCATGTACACGGCCTTAAAACATCCCCCTTGCGTCCGTAATCCTGAAGTTAGAAAGAGATTTCAACCAGACATCTCCTTCACCAGAACTGTCATTTTGTGAACAATAAACACAAGAGCCGTCCACACGTAAAACCCATCATTGTGAAGTACAAGGCCTCAGAACATCCTCTTTGCGTCCGTTTACCTTAAGTAAGAAAGTGATTTCACGCAGACAGCTTCTTAACCAGAACTGTCATTTTGTGAACCATAATCACAAGAGCCGTCCACACGTAAAACACATCCTTGTCAGGTACACGGCCATAAAACATCCTCCTTGCGTCCGTATTCCTTAAGTAAGAAAGAGATTTCTCCCAGACAGCTTCTTAACCAGAACTGTCATTTTGTGAACCTTAATCACAAGAGCCGTCCACACGTAAAACTCATCCTTGTCATGTACATGGCCTTAAAACATCCTCCTTCCGTCCATATTCCTAAAGTAAGAAAGAGATTTCACCCAGAGAGCTTCTTAACCAGAACTGTCATTTTGTGAACCTTAATCACAAGAGCCGTCCACACGAAAAAAACATACTTGTCATATACACGGCATTAAAACATCCTCCTTGTGTCCGTATTCCTTAAGTTAGAAAGAGATTTCACCCAGACAGCTTCTTAACCAGAATTGTCATTTTGTGAAGCATAATCACAAGAGTCGTCCACACGGAAAACTCATCCTTTTCATGTACACGGCATTAAAACATCCTCCTTGCGTCCGTATTCCTTAAGTAAGAAAGAGATTTCACCCAGACAGCTTCTTAACCAGAACTGTCATTTTGTGAACCATAATCACAAGAGCCGTCCACACGTAAAACTCATCCTTGTCATGTACACGGCCATAAAACATCCTCAATGCGTCCCTATTCCTTAAGTTGGAAAGAGATTTCACCCAGACAGCTTCTTAACCAGAACTGTCATTTCGTGAACCATAATCAGAAAAGCCGTTCACACGCCAAACTCATCCTTGTCATGTACACGGCCCTAAAACAACCTCCTTGCGTCCGTATTCCTTAAGTAAGAAAGAGATTTCACCCAGAAAGCTCCTTAACCAGAACTGTCATTTTGTCAACCTTAATCACAAGAGGATGATTTTCAGACAACTACAAAATTACCCAATTCAAGTCCAGTGCCAACACTAATCTATCATACATATCCTCATAATATGCAGATATTCCGTCACTAGGCCTTGACAACAATCTCATTCATTAACTCTCTACCTGCGGTTACACTTGGACGTTGTAAGTAGAGTGATAAGCTACTGTACAGTTGTAACATAATTTTTTATCTATTCATTTAGATGCTCTTCGCGCGTATCGAATTGTTTCCAATAGACTTTTTATTATACCCGTTCATAAAAAGAAAGAAAAATACTCACCAATCGCTTGCTTCTGTCCTGAGGTTGTTTGGAGATCTTAAAAATAAAAAAATAATAACAATGTTTGTTATTACGATAATAAAACTTTCGAAAATACCAGCGGAAATTTAATTATTATAATTAGTATAAACGGTTTTCTCATTTAAGGTACATCTTAGCAAACGTACACAGCCAACAGATTTGAAAAAGACGTTAGTGTAATATATTCACCTCACAGCCAGTCTGGATAATCTCAGGTTTGAGCAATGAAATTATATTGCAGACAAAATACACTCCTATCCTTGTCATGTACACGGCCTTTAATCCTCCTCCTTGCGTCCGTCTTCGTTAAGTAAGAAAGAGATTTCACCCAGACAGCTTTTTAACCAGAACTGTCATTTTGTGAACCATAATCACAAGAGCCGTCCATTCGTAAAACTCATCCTTGTCATGTACACGGCCCTAAAACTTCCTCCTTGCGTCCGTATTCCTTAAGTAAGAAAATGATTTCACCCAGACAGCTTCTTAACCAGAACTGTCATTTTGTGAACCATAATCACAGGAGCCGTCACACGTAAAACTCATCCTTGTCATGTACACGGCCTTAAAACATCCTCCTTGCGTCCGTATTCCTTAAGTAAGAAAGATATTTCACCCAGACAGCTCCTTAACCAGAACTGTCATTTTGTGAACCATAATAACAAGAGGATGATTTTCAGACAACTACAAAATTACCCAATTCAAGTCTAGTGCCAACACTTACCTATCATAAATATCCTCATAATATGCAGATATTCCGCCACTAGGATTTGACAACAATCTCATTCATTAACTCTCCACCTGGGGTGACTCTTGGACTTTGTAAGTAGAGTGATAAGCTACTGTACAGTTGTAACATAAATTGAAATCTATTCATTTAAATGCTCTTCTCGCGTATCGAGTTGTTTTTAATAGACTTTTTACTATACCCGTTCATAAAATGAAAGAAAAATACTCACCAATCGCTTGCTTCTGTCCTGAGATTTTTTGGAGATCTTAAAAATAAAATAATAATAACAATGTTTGTTATTACGATAATAAAACTTTCGAAAATACCAGCGGAAATTTAATTATTATAATTAGTATAAACGGTTTTCTCATTTAAGGTACATCTTAGCAAACGTACACAACCAACAGATTTGAAAAAGACGTTAGTGTAATATATTCACCTCACAGCCAGTCTGGATAATCTCAGGTTTGAGCAATGAAATTATATTGCAGATAAAAACACACCAATCCTTGTCATGTACACGGCCTTAAATCATCCTCCTTGCGTCCGTATTCCTTCATTAAGAAAGAGATTTCACCCAGACAGCTTCTTAACCAGAACTATCATTTTGTGAACCATAATCACAAGAGCCGTCCACACGTAAAACCCATCCTTGTCATGTACACGGCATTAAAACATCCTCCTTGCGTCCGTATTTCCTTCAGTAAGAAAGAGATTTCACCCAGACAGCTACTTAACCAGAACTCTCATTTTGTGAACTATAATCACAAGAGGATGATTTTCAGACAACTACAAAATTACCCAATTCAAGTCTAGTGCCAACACTTATCTATCATACATATCTTCATAATATGCAGATATTCCGTCACTAGGCCTTGACAACAATCTCATTCATTAACTCTCTACCTGCGGTTACACTTGGACGTTGTAAGTAGAGTGATAAGCTACTCTACAGTTGTAACATAATTTGTTATCTATTCATTTAGATGCTCTTCGCGCGTATCGAATTGTTTCCAATAGACTTTTTATTATACCCGTTCATAAAAAGAAAGAAAAATACTCACCAATCTTTTGTCCTGTCTGTCCTGCGGTTGATTGGACATCTTAAAAATAAAAAAATAATAACAATGATTGTTATTACGATAATAAAGCTTTCGAAAATACCAGCGCAAATTTAATTATTATAATTAGTATAAACGGTTTTCTCATTTAAGGTACATCTTAGCAAACGTACACAGCCAACCGATTTGAAAAAGACGTTAGTGTAATATGTTCACCTCACAGCCAGTCTGGATAATCTCAGGTTTGAGCAATGAAGTTATATTGCAGACAAAAACAAAAATGTCTAATTTTATATCCGAAAACAACTGAGATAATTGTAAGATTTTATTAAAACTTTCTGGAATTATTCTTTAATAAATCAAATTATTAAATATGAAAATAAAATATCATGGACATTGTTTTGTGTCTATCATTGAATATATACAATACTGTGCAAAACTATTAGGACAAGAACTATTTTATCTTTTATGAAGCATCAAAATAAATTTTAAAATCACCCGTAGTGTGCAAAAGTATTAGGACAGGGGTGATTTTCCTAAAATCCTCAATAAAATTCAAATGTAGGTTGAAAAGCCAAACTTTTGTATTTAACTAAAAGGGAAAAGGAAGGAAGGCTTCGGTATTTGAATTGTCCCCCACAAAGCCCTGATCTCAATCCTACTGAACATCTCTGGGATATTTTGGATAAAAAAATTGATAAGTCCAATGTTACCTCGCAAGACACACTTTGGGAAGAAATACAAGCTGCTTATCAGGAGATACAATTAGATACATTGAAGAAGCTTGTGATGTCAATGCCTGACAGAATAAAGGTTGTGATCAAACAAGAAAGGAATTAGTCAAACAACATGAAAACATCCAAAACATCCAGTAATGAAAGAAGGCAGTAAATAAAAATGAGATTTACATCTAATAGATTCTGTAAAAATCAAAGCAGAACCCAAGACCTTACTATTATTGGAGTAGATAAACCAACTGTTGCCTGGTTCATACTCCTCCCCTTTCTTTCGAACAGGAGTAGAGACTCATTCCTTTTTCCCTGTTTTGGGAAGGGGTTACCAATTTCTTTCCTCTACTTAGGTCTTAAAAGTGGTGCTTTCGCAAGTTTTTGTAATGTGTGTGGATAGTGGCAATGTCTCTTCATACTAAGGGTTCTGGCTAACAGTTTCCTGGTTGCTGCTTCCGACTGATAGCTAGGAGCCTGAAATCTCGCGTAGCGTCTTGAGAGGCCGCTCTGGACAACAGTTGAATAATACCGGGGTTCTTGTTTTATTTGTACGGGTGGCCGTACGTGATATTTATCATTAAAAGGTCACGTAATTCAAGGGTTATCTTCCCTTACGTAAAAAATTAAACTCGTATACTTTTGTCGCCTATGCCCTCTCTACTTGACAGCTTCCGGTTGTCATTACAGCTGTCATCGTCTGAGATAAACTCTGACACCCGGACTACCGTAACTGATAAAATCTTTTACCGAATATTTCAGATAGTAAGCAAGTACAATTGTTTGAAATCAGATAAAAGTAAGTTTTAATTTAAAAAAATCAACTTCGATAACGTGTCAGCGACGTATATTTTATTTTTGCCAGATTTTTAAAGCAGAAATGTGGCTACTGTTTACGTAAATGTGTCGATCAATCAAAAAAATGGCGGTACGTTTAATTTTATTTTTAATCTGAAAAATTTTAGATTCCAATCAATATAAATTTGGTTTAAAATACGCCAGTGTATTTTGTTTACTGGAATTACTAAATTAAATCTTTTGACTTTCAATTAAACCTAATTTTGAAGCTGAAATATAACTTATTTATTTTAAAAATTTCATTTTAAAATCAGGTATCAAAAATTTATACTGAAAAGTAGAGGTATGTAAAACGACGCCTTAACCCGTCAACATCTCTTTCTCGAACGTCCATGGTATCCGTTCCAATTTTGCAGCATTGAATTCTTCTCCCATGAAAACTCTGTGAAATTAACCTTAACCCTTCTATCCCTTCCTCTGATTTCTCTATCCGTCGTTACTTTCAACTCCAATGTCAATCTGCACTGCGAACATCTCCCTCAAGCCCGGATGATTTTTTCTTGTATCTCCAGACCATTCCTACATGTGCTTCCGTCTCACTCTACTAGGCTCGGTTAGCTATCTTTTATTTCTTTACCACTTCCCTTCCACTCCTAACTGTTCTGTTCTAGACAGGATCTCGAACAATATAAACAAGACCATTTCCTCTCATTCGCTAATATATTTGTGTTCGGTGACTTTAATACCCACAACAGCAAGTGGCTGAAAAACTCTATCATAGATCTTGCAAGTGTCCATACCATGAACGTTTCAATCACTCTATCTCTCACGAAAGTGGTGAATTTCGCCGTGCCTTTCCCCAATAACCATGGTGGACTCGGCTCACTGCTAGATCACTGTTTCACTTCTATCTCCGGTTCTTGCTATGCAATGTAGCTCTACCTTCTTGGCAACTCTGTTCATGCCGCGGTTTTCATTAATATCGATTTCCATTCTCCTTCCTTCCAGGAACCTCCTACCTGCCGATTATCCTACTGCTATCAAAGAGCGTTCCGTGACATCCTTTGTGATGTCCCTTGGAACAAAGTTTTTAATCTCCCTGTTGAAGACTGTGCATCTGATGTCTCCTCTTGGGTGAAAGCCGGCATTGATGCTTTCACCCTATACAAGAAAGTTCGACTCAAACCTCATTTGGTAAATGTTCGTTTTAACTCTTCAAATTTATCCAAAATAGCATTATTTCTGTGGAAATGTATATACTGAACTCAAATCAACAATTAGAAGAAACCTACCTTTTTTGCTTTGAAAGACCATAAAAAACGAACTATATCTCGCACTTTTTCTCTCCCGTAACTCTCACGACGTCATGTAATTAACTGCAGAATGACGTTCTACGTAGGCAGCAAATTTCTGTCGATTTTTGGTCGATTTTCTTCCTTTACTGAAACTTCCGGCGATGTACTTCCTGTCATGAATTGTAATAAGCGTAGAAATACAATAGCGCATTACTTTCATGACAGGAAGTACATTGCCGGAAGTTTCAGTAAAGGAAGAAAATCGACCAAAAATCGCCCAAAATTCGTTGCCTACGCAGTACGTCATTCTGCAGTTAATTACATGACTTCGTGAGAGTTACGGGATAGAAAAAGTGCGAGATATAGTTCGTTTTTTATGGACATTTAGATAAAAAAAAAAGGTAGGTTTCTTCAATAACTAATTGTTGATTTGAGTTCAGCATATACATTTGCACAGAGATAATGCTATTTTGGATAAATTTGAAGGGGAAAAGCCGTCGGGAGTTAAAACGAACATTTGCTCCTCATTTTTCTTCTTGGTTCCCTCCTGCTTTCTCGGGCGCCATTGACCACCGGAACCACTTCTTCCGGTTAAAACGGAGTAATGCATCTGACTATAATCGGCGCCTTTTTGTTTCTGTACGCAATGAATGTAAGCGAGTCTTAGATGATGCTAAGCTGTTGTTTACTAATAGAATGAATCCTGCCGTAAGTTTGGCTCTAAGGACTACTGGTGGCTCTACAAATGTGTGCTAAACAACAGCAAAGCTTCCATCCATTCTTTAATCAATAAATTTGTGGTCCCCACAACCGCAGCGAACAACACCGAGTTTCTTCGCTCTCAAATTCTCAACCAACTTCATATTTGATCCGTCTGGAGTATTCGCACGCGCCTTCCAACCTAGGATTAAGGCTCAACTAAGTGACGTTTACATTATCCCATTACTGGTCTCTAACAAAGCTTGACCCCTATAGAGCGAGTAGACGTGACGGAATTCAAGTCATTAACACGAAGAATATTACATGAAGTCTTCTATATTCTCACAAAACTCTGCAACTACTGCGTCTCTGCTTTTTGCTTTCATGCCTGTTGGAAGCCTTCTTCTGTGGTTTCAGTTTTTAAGAACTCTGGAGAAGACTCAGACTCCCGCTAATTATCACACTACAAGCCTTCTGCCAATGTTTGGCAAAGTGTTCGAGGCTAATATCAATGCTGAAGTGGTTCAACATCTCAGAACCCACAGCCTATTCTCCGATAAATAGCATGGCTCTCGCTTTGACAAGTCTACCGCTGATATGATAACGATCATCACAGAGTACATATACCAAGCACTCGATAAGAACGGCGCTGTTGCCTTGGATATCTCCAAAGCATTTGACAAAGTCTGGCACGCTGGACTTCCGTGCAAGCTATGGTATAAGTAGTCGCTTGTTTGTTTAAATCTAATCGTACCTATCAAATTGCGTAATGGAGGTCGTATTAAACGAGCATGCTTCCAGATCCTATCATACAAACGCAGGTGTCCCTCAAGGCTCTATCCTAGGTCCTACGCATTTTCTGATCTTCATCAACGATCTCCCTGATGTAATCAGATCCCAAGTAGGCGTGTACGCTGACGACACTACATTTACTCCTACTTCGATAAGAAATCTGCGGAGGTGAATAAAACAAACCTCATTGTTTCTCTTGAAAAGGACCGCCAATCTGTGGCAGAGTGGGGTAGGAAATAGCTCGTAAATTATAATGCTTCCAAAACGAAGCTGCTATTTTTCAACCACCACAAACAATCGCTCTTACCTCTATCAGCCTGGATCAGGCTTGTCTTCCTGAAAGCTATACACCGTACTTCCTTGGAATAACTCCCACAGCAGACCTCAAGCGGGACGACTACATTTAATTAACAGATATAGCTACTTCTAGGAAGGTCAGGTCACTATAGCGGACCGGGAAGTTTTTTTTAATCCAGCTTGCAAATATACAAAGCCACCATCCGCCGGTGCACTGAATGCTGCTGTCACATTTGGTTTGGTGCCCCTGATATTCATCTCGGGGTTTTCGACAAAATTCAAATGCAAATCAGCAATTTACTTGCTCTCGACCTGGCAGCTCGACTCCAGTCACTTTATCACCAGTGAGATGTGGCTTCCCTCTGTCTCTTCTACAAATATTTTTGTCTTTTGCTCCGACAAGTTTAGCTCCTTGGTGACCCCTTTGCACGAATTTACACGAGCTACTAAACTGGCAACTAGATCTCACCCTAATCAAATTTAATTGCAATTTCTACTCTCGCAGCTTCTTTTATCGCACTTCCCGTCTGTAGAACTTCCATCCTCTCCTCAACACCCCTCTGTATCTTGTTCTCTCTTTCCGCTCTACTCTCACGCAGCTCTCTTACGCATTCTCCAACATCCCCAGTAACCTGTTCCTCTTTTTTTTTTTCACTCTCCTCTTTTGTAAACCCCTGCGTACCAGTCGTATTACTTCCTTGCTTGGGATGAAACGATTATACAAAAAACTGTTGTAGCAAAAATATGAAATAGAAAGTTTGCACCCTTTTTGTTCAAGTGATATCATGTCATTTCTTTCTAAGAAGAAATATGTCTGTTTTGTTAAAATAGATGTTAATAGTTTATATGTTGTCGGAAGACATGTAATTGGTCTGTAGTTTTTCGGGTTGTTTGTGTCACCATTCTTGGGTAGAAGAAATGTAATTCCTTTGGTCATCCATGCAGGAATTTTAGTGGGATCGTCAACCATGTCTTGAAGTTCTTTGGCTAGTTTTTTTATGTGCTGTATTTAAATAATATAGCCAAAAGTTAGGAATTTTATCTATACCTGGGAATTTCCAATTGTGTGCTTTTTTTAGTGCAAATTTAACATCCTCTTCTCTAATTCCAGCCCATGTCTGTTCTGGTTTATTTTTCATTCGTTCTATCTCTTGTACAATCCAATGTACTTCCTTGCTATGTTCTTTAGGGCAAGCCCATATCTTTTCCCAGAACTGTGTAACTTCTTCCATTCTGGCAGGGACTGTCACTTCAATTCTTTTTTTACCTATTTCCCTGTAAAATCTCTTTGTATCTGTTTGAAAAATCCTGTTTTGTCTGTAAAATCTTGCTCTTTTTTCATAGCGTCTTATTCTTTGAGCCTTCAGTTGTATTTTTTGCTTCATTTTATTTTATATGTTGTATTTTCTTTCGACTCTTCTGCTTTTCCTAGTTCTTACATTTATTCCTCTACTCAGTTCATCCAGTACTGATAGTTCACTTCTAAGTTGTTCGATTTCTTTTTCTATTTTTCTTTTCCAAGGTGGATCTTCATGTCTGCGAGACTGCCTTGTTTTTAATTTGATGTTTAATTTTTATGATGCTGCTATTGCTGATGCATATATTGCTTCATTGAGATTTGTATGAGTGTCTTCATCCAAGATTATTATTATTATTATTATTATTATTATTATTATTATTATTATTATTATTATTCAAACAAACTTTAAGAAAGCTGAATGCATGGTCATCAGCAAAAGGTGCAACCCAAAATGCCAAATACAGGTGGGGGAATACCAGAATAAAGCAGGTGCAAAAATTTAAATATATAGGAAGTGTTCTAACAGGAGATGGAAAGTGCGACACAGAGATCAGAAGGCGAATTGGCATGGCAAAGGACGCGTTCCAGAAGCTGAGCAAAGTACTAACACACAGGAAAATTTGACTAGAAACAAAGAAAAGAGTGCTGGACTGCTATGTGATGTCAGTTCTTCAATACGGCAGTGAATGCTGGACAATATCATCGAAAATGAGGACAAAACTTGAAGCAGCAGAAATGTGGTTCTAGAGAAGGATGCTACGGATATCGTGGACTGGGCATGCAAGCAACGATGAGGTGTTGGAAAGAATGGCAACCAAAAGGAAATTAATACCGGGCATCAGGAAGAGACAACTGAAGTTCCTGGGACACGCAATGAGGAAGGAGAGCTTGGAGAACCTGATACTGACTGGCCAGATAGAGGGAAAGAGAGACAGAGGAAGGCAGCGGATAACATATTTGCAGGGCCTGGTCGGGTGGATGACAGAACGGGGATTGCCAGGAGTAACAGGAACAAACATGCTAAGGGCCACAAGGGATAGGGAGACGTAAAGGGCCATGATCGCCTACGTCCTGAAGGGATAGGGCACATAGAAGAAAAAGAAGAAACTACCTACCAAGTCTGCAGGAAGACTTAAGGCTGGTAGTGGTGTGTTGTTATGGCTAAATTTCATTTAATTTTTTGAATTCTTTTATAACATCACTAGGGTTACATGGAAAAAGTTCTTAGTGTGTAAGCTCTACTTATCAAGACATTTTTTGTATAATCTTTAAGTTGGGATTTCCAGGAATTTTTTTTATGATTCGAAGCGCATCTACTATCACTGTTATTATTCTTGTTTTTCAATTCTATATTTTTTCGAATTCAATTTTCTGGTCTTTATACTTTGATATTTTTTCGAATTTGTTGGTTGTTATGTTACAATTCGTTGGACAATCCATATCAATTAGTTGGTATGTTTTCTTTCGGTTTTTGACTATAATGGCGGGCCTATTTGCTTTATTTTTCCTGTCTGTAAAGATGGTGTAATCTAATAAAATAAACGTTTTTTATTATTGTAACCAATGCTTGTTTATTTTTCATACCAGTGTTTGTTTACATATTTTCCAAATTGTCTGCACATTGTCCAGTGTAAATATTGTCCAATTCTGTTGTGATGTTTTTCTTGATATTCATTTGGGACATCCTGAGTTTAGATGCTTTATGATTTTCTGGTGACAGAACCTGATTTTTGATTCCACATTATTATGTATATTTACCTGAAGGTTTTTAAAGAAACCTCTCTGGTCTTTCAAGAATAAAGCCTTCCGTTTCAACCTTTAATGCAGATGCTCGTAACCATCAATGAGCAATCATCAACATCAACGTTATCAACATCTGCTTTATTAGGACGTTCTGGATACAACAGTTTTTTATGGTGAATGTTTTCGCTCTCATTTACACCTAGGTATTTATAAGCTTCTTCTGGTTTCAATTCTTTTATTGTTACAGCAGGATTTAAGCTAATTGAGGATGCTTCTTGTATGGATCCACGTAAAGCTGTAGCTTTAGCACATTTATTCAAATTGAATTTCATTCCAATGTCTTCGCTGAAGCATTTTACAGTTTGCAGAAGACCTTCCAGCTCATTATCATTCTTAGCATATAACTTTAAGTCATCCATGTAAAATAGATGGCTTATTTTCTTTTGGCCTATTTTATAACCACATTCTGTCTTATTAAGTTGACTGGTTAGTGCTATTAATGATATGCAGAATAGTAATGGAGACAAAGAATCACCTTGAAATGTACCTCTTTTGATGTTTATTTCATCAGACTTATAGGTTCCATTTATATGATTGAGTTAAAGGGTTGTTTTCCATATAGACATGCACTGTTTGATGAAATTGATGATGACGGGTGATATCTTGTATATATTTAAAGTCTTTAAAATCCAGGAATGTGGCACACTATCGAATGCCTTTCGATAATCTATCCAGGCAGTACTAAGATTTTTCTTTGCACTGTAGCAGTTTTCCAGGATCATTTTGTTAATAAGCAATTGGTCTTTACATCCATAACAGCATTTTGTTGTAGCAAAAATATGAAATAGAAAGCCAAGTACAACTCTCTTGAACAGATGAAACAACACTGGCAGGACAAACCTCTGCATTGACAATATCCAGAACGTCCTAATAAAGCAGATGTTGATAACGTTGATGTTGATAATTACTCATTGATGGTTACGAGCATCTGGATCAAAGTCTGAATCTGAAGGCGTTATTCCTGCTGTGCAAGACCAATGTCTTTTCACTAGGAACTTTCAGGCAAATAATATACATAATAATGTGGATCCAAAATGAAGGTTCTGTGATAAACATCAAGAACAATAGACCATCTAAACTGATTGTCAGAATCCTGATGAATAGAGCGAGAAGCAGAATCAGGCCAGAGATAGGGCAGGAACAGTGCGGGTTCGTCAAAGACACTGGAACAAGGAATGCCATATTCATGATTAGGATGCTCTCTGAAAGGGCATTACAAATGAAGAAAGACTTGTACCTATGCTTCATTGATTACGCGAAAGCATTCGACAAAATACGGCACAAAGAATTGATGGAAATAATAGGCAACCTCGACATTTTCGGCAAAGATATAAGAATAATCAAGAAGCTCTACTGGCAGTAAACGGCCTGCATACGGACAGGTAACGACCTCAGTAGATACACAAAGATAGAAAAAGGCGTAAGACAAGGATGTGTCTTTTCACCGGATTTGTTCAACCTATACAGCGAGAATATTTTGAGGGCCCTAGATGACACACCAGGATTTATTATTGGAGGCCACAACCTGAACAACATAAGATACGCGGACGATACAGTACTGATTGCGGACACGGAAAGGAAACTGCAAGATCTCATACAGAAAGTAACAGTGGAGAGTGACAAGAAGGGACTACAAATAAACTTTAAGAAAACTGAGTGCATGGTCATCAGCAAAAGATACAACCCAAAATGCCAAATACAGGTGGGGGATAACAGAATCAAACAAGTCCAAGAATTTAAGTACCTAGGAAGTGTTCTAACAGGAGATGGAAAGTGCGACACGGAGATCCGAAGGCGAATTGGCATGGCAAAGGACGCGTTCCAGAAGCTGAGCAAAATACTAACACACAGGAAGATCTCAATAGAAACGAAGAAAAGAGTGCTAGACTGCTACGTGATGTCAGTTCTTCAGTACGGCTGTGAATGCTGGACAATATCATCGAAAATGAGGAAAAACCTGGAAGCGGCCGAAATGTGGTTCTACAGAAGGATGCTACGGATATCGTGGACTGAGCATACAAGCAACGACGAAGTGTTAGAAAGAATGGCAACAAAAAGGAAATTGATGCTGAGCATCAGGAAGAGACAACTGAAGTTCCTGGTACATGCAATGAGGAAGGAGAGCCTGGAGAACCTGATACTGACTGGTCAGATAGAAGGAAGGAGAGACAGAGGAAGGCAGCGGATAACATATCTGCAGAGTCTGATCAGGTGGATGACGGAACGGGGGTTGCCAGGAGCAACAGGAGCAAACATACTAAGAGCCACAAGGGATAGGGAGACGTGGAGATCCATGATCGCCTACGTCCTGAAGGGACAGGGCACATAGAAGAAGAAGAATCTCAGTACTTGCCCTAAATGAATATAAAAACCGTCACGATATAGTAGGGCAATATTTACATTGGACAATATGCAAACATAATGGAAAATATGTAAGCATGATATGAACGTCCCGTATGAACGTCATCCAACACCGGTTACACAAATAGAAGATGTCACCATTCTATGGGAATACATCATCTATACAGATAGAAACATTGAAGCAAATAGGCCAGACATTATAGTTAACAACCAAAAAGAAAAAAACTTGCTTATTAATTGATATAGCTTGTACAGCGGATTGTAACATAGCAACCAAGGAATTCGAAAAACTGTCAAAATATAAAGACCTGGAAATTGAAATAGAAAAATGTGGAAATTGTAAACAAGTATTGTACCAGTGATAGTGGGTGCACTTGGAATGATAAAAAATGTAACAAAACAACATATTGAAAAATTCCCTGGAAACCTCAGCTTAAGAGATATACAAAACATTGTTTTGTTAAGTACAGCCCACACACTAGGAAGAACTTTGTCGATGTAACGTTAGGGATGTTAGGGAGATATGAAAAAATATGAAATGGAGCCATAACAACACACCACGACCTGCCTTAGTTCTTCCCGCAGACTTGGTAGGTAGTGCGACAATAGCAGAAATCGATTTATAATGAAAAATGACATAATAATAATAATTGAATGGACCAATACCTGCACTGAAAAATATGCTTGTTTTATGGGTATTAAACTGCAAGAAACTGGTATAAATATCACCAAGACCTGATTGCAGAGATCAAACCTGTAGCAATTTTATGTAACTTTAACATATACACAGACAGATTAATGAAAGATAATCGACCAGACATCTTGATCAGAGACTACAAGAACAGAATTTGATTTCTTATTGACATGTCAGTTCCTGCAGATTGTAATATGTCTTTGAAAATCTTCAAATCAAAATCTATCAAAATACAAAGAAATTAAAGTTGGAATTCAAGAAATATTGGACATGAGGGCACAAACAATTCTTATTATAGCTTTAGCCCTCACAGTGAGTTTGGACAATATTGGCTCTGGACTGAGCAATGAAATCGTAAATTTGGGGACAAGAACAATGTCAAATAAGATACGATAATATTCTATATAAAGATACGATAATATTCTATATTCTATATAAGATACAATAATATTCTATATTGTCCAGTGTGGTCAATATTTTATTTTTCCCGAAAGGTTCATTTCGGGAAAAATAAAATATTGTAGAAATGGTTTTAGATCTATCATTGAATGAAACACATGATCCCTTGTAGATCATGCCTTAAAAATACAAAAAATACTTACTAGTACAGCTCACATATTACGAAGGGCTTTATCTATATAAGATGTGTATGAGATCTAAGTTTTGCTTTTTAGAAAAATCATCAGCGGAAAATAGGATGAAGTCATACCTGACCCCTCGTCTCTGGTTGGGACCAAGAAATGTGTTTACAGCAGAAGTTAAAGGAAATAATAATAATAATAATAATAATAATAATAATAATAATAATAATAATAATAATCTACCCAAGAATGGTGACACAAAAAACCCGAAAAACTACAGACCAATTACATGTTTTCCGACAACATATAAACTATTAACATCTATTTTAACAAAACAGACATATTTATTCTTAGAAAGAAATGACATGATACCGCTTGAACAAAAAGGGTGCAAACGTGGCTGTTATGGTTGTAAAGACCAATTGCTGATTAACAAAATGATCCTGGAAAACTGCTACAGTACAAAGAAAAATCTTAGTACAGCCTGGATAGACTATCGAAAGGCATTCGATAGTGTGCCACATGACTGGATTTTAAAGACTTTAAATATATACAAGATATCGCCCGTCATCATCAATTTCATCAAACAGTGCATGTCTATATGGAAAACAACCCTTTACCTCAATCATATAAATGGAACCTATAAGTCTGATGAAATAAACATCAAAAGAGGTATATTTCAAGGTGATTCTTTATCTCCCTTACTATTCTGCATATCATTAATAGCACTAACCAGTCAACTTAATAAGACAGAATGTGGTTATAAAATAGGCCAAAAGAAAATAAGCCATCTATTTTACATGGATGACTTAAAGTTATATGCTAAGAATGATAATGAACTGGAAGGTCTTCTGCAAACTGTAAAATGCTTCAGCGAAGAAATTGGAATGAAATTTAATTTGAATAAATGTGCTAAAGCTACAGTTTTACGTGGATCAATACAAGAAACATCCTCAATTAGCCTAGACCCTGCTGTAACAATGAAAGAATTGAAACCAGAAGAAGCTTATAAATACCTAGGTGTAAATGAGAGCGAAAACATTCATCATAAAAAAATGAAAGAAATAGTGCGTAAAGAGTACTATAGAAGGCTACGAATGATATTAAAAACTGAATTAAATTCACAGAACAGTGTTATGGCCATTAATAGCCTTGCAATCCCAGTTGTCCAATATAGCTTTAACATCTTAAACTGGACTCTAAACGACATCAGGCGAATGGATGCTAAAACAAGAAAGCTTCTTTCTAAGCATAAGATGCATCATCCAAAGGCTGATGTAGACCGTCTATACATACCCCGTAAAGAAGGTGGAAGAGGTCTTATTCAGCTGGAATTGTCATACAAGACAACAACTATTGGCTTACTAACATACATAGAAACAACAAAGGATTGGATGATACAATTAGTAAGGCAACATGAAGAAAGAAAGAAAAAAATATTCAATAATAAAAGAAGGCAGTAAATTCAAACAAGATTTACAGTTAGTAGATTCTGTAGAAAAGCAGAACGGAAGCCAAGAGCCGACTATTGCGGCAAAGAATATGAAAATGAAAGCCAAAGATAAAGCTCTTGAACAGATGAAACAGCGCTGGCAAGACAAACCTCTGCATGGCCAATATCCAGTATGTGCCAATAAATCCAATGTTGACAAAGTTAATACTCATCGATGGTTACGTGCATCTGGATTAAAGTCCGAAACTGAAGGCTTTATTCTTGCAGCACAAGACCAAAGTCTTTTCACGAGAAACTTTCAGGCAAATATTATGCATAATAATATGGATCCAAAATGCAGGTTTTGTGATAAACACCAAGAAACAATAGACCACCTAATCTCAGGCTGTTCTGTGCTTGCCCCAAATGAATATAAAAATCGCCACGATAGAGTTGGGCAATATTTACATTGGGCAATATGCAAACATTATGGAAAATCTGTAGGCAAACACTGGTATGAACATCACCCAGCACCGGTTACAGAAATAGAAGATGTAACCATTCTATGGGATTACACCATCTACACAGACAGAAAAATTGAAGCAAACAGGCCAGACATTATTGTTAAAAACCAGAAGGAGAAAACTTGTCTATTAATTGATATGGCTTGTCCAGCGGATTGTAACATAGCAATCAAGGAATTTGAAAAACTGTCAAAATATAAAGACCTGGAAATTGAAATAGAAAAAATGTGGAAATTGAAAACAAGAGTTGTGCCAGTGATAGTAGGTGCACTTGGAATGATAAAAAATGGAACAAAACAACACATTGAAAGAATCCCTGGAAACCCCAGCTTAAGAGATATACAAAAAATTGTCTTATTAAGTACAGCCCACACACTAAGGAAAACTTTATCTATGTAATGCTGGAGATGATAGGGAAGATAGAAAAACATGAAATGGAGCCATAACACGCCACTACCTGCCTTAGGTCTCCTCGCAGACTTGGTTGGTAGTGAGACCAAAGCAGAAATCGAAATATGATGAAAAATGACATAATAATAATAGAAAATTTTACTTCAGCTTCTAAAAATGTTTTAAGGGAAAAACATTTGTATTTAGAAGCAAAAATAGACCCGAACTCTTGTTAAAAAAAAGAAAATGCCAGACAAAGCGAATTCTGAATTCAATGAAACAGAATTTAATATATTTCAAATTACATATGAAAGAAATGTCACTAATTTTTAATGGCATTTCAAAAATAATTAAGAAATTTTATAAATTTTCTCCATTCCACCTGATTTGTCGTGGAATGAATGTTGTGAGGAATCTGGGGGTGGCTAGTTCGTTTATTATTATTATGTCATTTTTCATCATATTTCGATTTCTGCTTTGGTCTCACTACCAACCAAGTCTGCGGGGAGACCTAAGGCAGGTAGTGGCGTGTTGTTATGGCTCCATTTCATGTTTTTCTATCTTCCCTATCATCCCCAGCATTACATAGATAAAGTTTTCCTTAGTGTGTGGGCTGTACTTAATAAGACCATTTTTTGTATATCTCATTATTATTATTATTATTATTATTATTATTATTATTATTATTATTTCCTTCAGCAAAACAGTTTTCGTCTCCGTCTTATGCCTCGGATACAATTGATTCTATTTCTAAAATAAATAAATTCTCAGAACGAAAAGATGATTTTCATAAAACCATTTTGGTTACCATGAATTTTTCTTCATAAAATTACTAATACCTATAAAGGGATTGATATAAGCAGAAAATGTGTTGAGAAACGTAAAAAATAAAACAATTCCATCAAATTTTCTGTGTACTCTTGCTGGAAAATGTTTTTTCACAAATCAAAGGATGTGTAATAGGAAACCGCTAACTTTAGAAACGCTTTTAGGACAAACATCGAAAACAATTAATTCAATGTTTCATATCACAGCACGACCATGAAGCAGAAATTTCGTTTTAGTTAACTTATGCTATTTTTTTCATCTAGGAAGGTACACTGGAATGTTTCCTAAAGTTTCTACAATTTTGTGACAGTTTTACTCCAAAGAACAAATTTACATCTCGATTCTCCAAATCTAGTTTTGAATTTACGAGACTAAAATTCTACAAATAATCGTATAATGAGTGAATCTTTTCTCAAGCCCAACTTCTCAGACATTTCTGGGGTAGGAAATGGCTGGTAAATTTCAATGTCTCTAAAACAAAGCTGTTATCAACTACCATAGACAATCGCATCTACCTCCCATTAGCATGGGACAGGCTAGCCTCCCAGACAGTAAAATACTACACCTCCTTGGCCTTACACTTTCGGCGGACCTCAAATGGAATGACTATATTGAATCCATTGCCAAATCTGCTGCTATGAAAGTCGGCTCCCTGTGCAGGGCCCGGAAGTTTTTCCCACCTGAATCTATTCTGCACATATACAAATCTACCACCCGCCCGTGTATTGAATATTGCTACCGTATCTGGTCGGGTGCCTCTGCTGCTCTCCTTGGGCTTCTTGACAAAATACAAAGGAGGATCTGTAACGTGGTTGATACTGACTTGGCAGTCCGGCTGCAGCCGCTCTCTCACCGGCGTGATGTGGCTTCCCTGTGCCTCTTCTTCAAGTACTTTCATGGCTACTGCTCCGATGAGCTTAGATCACTGGTGCCGCCTAAGCACGAATTTACACGAGATACTAGATTAGCAACTAGGTCCCACCCTTTTACAGTTAAACAAATAAGATGTAACCGTAAACTCCAACAGCTTCTTTTGTCGCGCTTCCCGCCTGTGGAACTCCCTTCCACAAGTCTGCTTTCCAGACAGTTACAATCTCCAGGTGTTTAAATGTAGGGTCAATAAACACCTCCTATCACACTAACTTCCAACTATTCTCAGAACACTCTCATCTACCCAACCCTCATTCTCGGTATCCTTACCCGCCTATCACCCACCCTCTGACATTTCCTATATTTAATCATCCTTTCTCCACTCTACGTAGCCCCCTGCGCAGTAGTGGCAGTGACATGCCTTGCTCGGGGTGAAACGCTTATAAAAAAAAAATTAAAAAAAATTAATCTTGATCGCCCTTCTGATAATCATTATTATACAATAAAATCAAACCCGAAGTGCCAATTATTACGCATAAGGCGAGGTTGTACAAATAAATGATTATTAGAAGGAAACTAATGATTTTTTTTCGGCAATATGTTAAGCGCGGCCAATAAGTGCGGATGTCCATACATTGTATTATAAGAAAATAAGTAGCGATGATTATAATAAATTTTAAGCCAAAGTACTTAAAGTTCAATAAAACACTAGATCATTTGATTATTTTACACCTCTGGACTACGAATGACCAACAGTTAATTTCCGTAACATTGTATGTTTACATTTGTTGACATTACGATACATTTCAGAGCAGATATGGTTATTTAAGTGATTCGAAAATTGATATAAAGGCTTGATTTGACTTCGTATAAACTGTTGGTCATTCGTGGTCGAGCGGTCTAAAACGCGCCAGGTCAATTGGAAGGGGGGATTGTATACTGATAGGGATTGTAGGTTCGAGTCCAGCCAAATGACACGCATTTTTTGTAACAAACATTTATCGTAAATAATCAAGCAGGTAGAAATACATATATATACTGTTTGATTAAAAACAGAATATCTACTTAAATACGAATATCGATCAAAAATAATGTTCAAACAAATAATTTCATATATATATATATATATATATATATATATATATATATATATATATATATATATAGGTTAAAAAGCCGTTATGTAAGCGTTCTTAAAAAAACGGTAAAAATCAGTTATTGTAAATCACCTGAAGACACCACATGGTAGAAACCTGGGTTGCGTAAAAACTCGTTTACAAATGAAAATTATTTAAAAGTTCTACAGTATAATTGTTTTGAACAATCTTTAATAGAATTTTATTATGGCGGAAAACTAAGTAATTAAATAATTATAATATAATAATATATATATATATATATATATATATATATATATATATATATATATATATATATATATATAATGAATTCAGTAATGAATTAGAACACTTTTGAGTTACTGGCGTTACTGGCGTGTGCATACATGGTATATGACACGCTAAAAGTCTGTCTCCTTCTACCGAGCGCCCATAGCTCAGAGGTAGAATCGTCGACTAACGACAATTCGGTCGGGTTTCAATCCTGGGTAAAAAGCAATCGAATGTCTAACCGTACTGTGAAACAGCGAAACAGATCTGTCTGCGGATTACTATATATATATATTTATAATATGATGTATGTTTGAATTCTCCCGTCGAGAACGATGAATATATATATATGGATGTATGTTTGGATTCTTCCGGCCAGAAAGATGAATATATATATATATATATATATATATATATATATATATACACACCAGGAATTTAAATGTAAGGTCAATAAACTTTTCCTATTATACTATCTTGCATCCATTCTCACGAGCTCTTTTTCCACCTACTTCACCCACATCCTCGTTATCCTCATCCGTCTATTACCCTCCTCCTGACATTTTCTATAACTAACTTCTCTTTTTCATCACTTTCCCCTATGAAACCCCCTGCGCAACAGTGGCAGTAGAATGCCTTGCTTGGGGTGAGATGATTAAAAGAATAAAAATATATGGATGTATGTTTGGATTCTCCCGTCCATAACGATAAGTTTTTGAGTAACACTTGATTGAAAAGCCTGTACTGGTGAATTGTTTAAAGCAGTCAATTTCCTGTCTGCAATGCACACTTTCTCTATCAATGCACCATGTCCTGCACTAATTGAATGTGGGCCACATGTCAATTGCAGGCTTTTATGGATAGGCGTTCTGCATCTCCAGGCCGCTTCCTATCCGTTAGCTGCTACAAGAAGCTCATCCACCATTTGCCACCATTCTCCATATTTTTGCAATCAGTTGTTCTTCTCCTTGACTAGTTGTCAATCAAGCCTATAAATCTCGGAATTTCTTTGTATTTACCCATAGTTAGATGAAGGAAAGATGGATTCATGCCCTTCCCCAGGTTATTTCCGTGTAAGTGAATGTCATGAAATCTACTAGAATATATACAAAAGAGAAATTGACAGGTACACACACAAAAATAGACCTACATACATTAGAGATGTAAGTAAACTTATTGAAAACGTCAGTCAGTTAAGTGCCATGCGCGATACACGCTTGGGCGATCATGTCTTGAAAGAGACATGACTGACCGGACCGAAGATTATCCCGCAGTAGGTTGCCATTGCTTTCTGCGGTAGACTGGTTGCCGACCAAGACTATAGAACCCAAACTGTCCTGTTAGTTAACCCATAACTGGAAAGAATGGAAGGATTAATACCTTTCCAAGGCGTATTTGTGCGTAAGTGAATGCAATGAATTCAGCTGGAATTCGAACTCAACTCCCCGATTTCTCATTCCGAGCCGATATCCGATGCACCACAACGCACGACTGAGACGTACAATCCACAATTCTATAAAACAAAATTTTAAATCATTTTGAGATTTGATGGAGAGCATAAACATTGAATTTGTCTATTTTTCAGAAAATAAAAACAGATTTTTCCACATAGCCACCAATTTATTTCCTAACGTTCGATCCACTGCTTCATTTTGTTTATTGAAATGTTCTATGTTTTACTTTTAATCTAGATACGCACAGCATTTTCAACGATGATATCTGATGAAAGATTTTGGCCTTTCAAAACCTTCTTCAGCTTCGGGAGCAGTTATCAATTCCAGCCTTTACTCTCCACTCTTTCTTGACTGCAATTCGACATTGTTTTGTCGTGATGCCAAAAATATTTTACATATCAGGTATTATCTAAACTTATTTAAAAATGGAACTTTGTCTGTGTGTGTGCGTATGTGTCTGTATCTGTGTGTGTATGTGTCTCTGTGTGTGTGTTCGTTACCTATAGATTCCGAAACGGCTAAACCAATTTTCTTGAAAATTTACACAGTTGTACTATAAGCATCTGCGAGTGTTCTTAGCTAGGTTTTGTGTCGAGGTACCCTCGATAAATATCGAAAATCGATAATCGAAAAAATCGGGTTAGAGAAGGAGTGGTTCGATTTTAATCCAATTTGATACACTCATAGACAAAGACATAAGAAACGATATTCAGAAGTTTCAAGGTTGCAGTTCTTACAATAGTGCAGAAAATCGATAATATATATATATATAAATGGCAAGATGATTGTGTGTGTGTCTGTTTTTCTGTTTGTATATCTTTATACAAATATTTTATCCGATTCTCATCAAACTTCACACAAATATTCTTTAGGCTGAATCTGAGCTCCAGGACCATGGATTAGTTTTAAACTTTCATTACACCTGGGCAACGCCGGGCTATACTGCTAGTTCTGTATATGTCTATTTTAATTTCTTTGCTTTCATAAGACTTTGAATTTCGACATGCGCACAAAATTCTTGAATTACGTATTATATATCTGCTTTTTAATTTCTCAAAGTTGAATTGTCCTCTAAATTAAGCAAACATGAAAATAACACTGAACACTCACTTCAACTCACATATTTACCAGATTTAAAAATAATTTGAAATACTAAAAATTAAATTTATTAAATAAAATAAAATCGCCATTGACTTCAATCACGCCCTGAACTTGACTTTGGAATCTCCTGCCTTTCTTATGGACGGTTTTCTTGCTTAAGTTGATGAATATTGCCATTAACGTTACCTTTCGATTGGCCACATTGATACAAAGAGGTTTTATTAGTCTCTCGCTCAACTACGCCTTACCCATAGTAATCAAAGGGATTAAAGTCTGAGGAATTAAGTGGCCAGATGTAAAGAGTGATGGGGCTGCAGACGGCCATGACTGGTTTCTTCTGCTTGTAATACATGTTGCAGAGTCCTTTTGCCGCTTCACCATGTCTACTGCTGATATACTCACGACCATCACCGAGTATATACACCAGGCCCGAACTGTTACCTTTGACATCTCCAAAATGTTTGACAGAGTCTGGCATGCTGGCCTTTTATGCAAGCTGCAGGGCTATGGTACAACTGGACAATTGTTTGACGTAATCCAGTTTTTCGTTTCAAACCGTACAGTGAGGGTAGTATTAAACGGACAAGCCTCCCAATACTATCACATGAATGCGGGTGTCCCTCAAGGCTCTATTCTAGGTCACACGCTTTTCCTTATCTATATTAACGATCTCGCTGATGTAATAAGATCCTAACTGGGCATATACTCTGACGATACTACGGTTTACTCACGTGTCGATCAAAAATCTACCGAGGTTGACAAGGCAAACCTCGCTGCCGAGCTTGAGAAGAACCTCCAATCCGTGGTGTACTGGGGTAAGAAATGGCTCGTTAAATTTAATGCTTCCAAAACGAAGCTGCTATCTAATAACCACCACAGACAATCGTTCCTCCAGCCCATTAACATGGATCAGACTTCTTTCTCTGAAAGTAAAACGCTGCGTCTCCTCGGATTAACTCTCACATCAGACCTTAAGTGGAATAACTATATAGAATCCATAGCTAAATCCGCTGCTAAGAAAGTCGGTTCTCTGTGTAGGGCCAGGAAGTTTTTCCCGTCCGAAACAATCCTGCACATATACAAATCTACCATCCGTCCGTGCATTGAATATTGCTGCCATATCTGGTCGGGTGCTCCTGCTATCCACTTAGGTGTCCTCGACCAAATCCAACGGAGAATCTGCAAAACCTCCTATATATGAATTTCCTCGAGACACAAGATTAGCAACTAGGTCCCACTCTTTTAATGTGAAACCAATAAATTGTAAACTCAAATTCTACTCCATCAGCTTCTTTTCTCGCACTTCCCGTCTGCGGAATTCCCTTCCGCATACTTGCTTTCCCGACAGCTATAATCTCCAAGAATTTAAATGTAAAATCAATAGTCATCTTCTGTCTCACTAACTTACATCCTCTCTCTCATGCTTTTTCTTCGTCTACCCCACTCTCAACAGTATTCTCTTCCTTCTCCTACTCTCTTCCTGACAACCCCTGCAACCTTTTATTCCTTCTCATAACTTTCCTGCTATGTAACCCCCTACACAATAGTGGCAGTAAAATGCCTTGCTTGAGGCGACGCGATTATAAAAAAAAATAGTAAGGTGGTCACTTTCCTTAGAGAACCGGATAACAGCCAACCAAAAAATGTGCCATTTCATGTGTGACAGGCTAATAAATCACGTGTTCAAATGTCACCTAATAAAATAAACAAGTTCTATGAACCTTTATTTCAGTCTGATACAATTTCAGTTAATTGCCATACGTGATACACGTTTTTTGCGATCATGTCGCGAAAGAGACAAGACTGACTGGGAAGAAGATTATCTCGCAGGAGGTTGCCATTGCATTTTACGGTAGACTGGTCAGTAGCCAAGGCTATAGAACCCAATCTGTCCTATTATTTAAGAGACAGATTAATACCTTTCCAAAGGTTATTAATCTGAAAATATTATCTGAAAAGTGAACGCTTACCTGGTTCGAGGGTTTTTTGTACTGAAAAATAGAAAGGCGAAAATTAATAATTTAAAATATCTGCCAAAAACAAATACAGTAATTAAAGAAAAAATATTACATTGGGTCATAAGTCATTTCTTTATTGAAGAACCAATTGTGTTAATGGCTGCCATCGAAAAATAACAATCATCCGAAACGTTAGGAATAAATTTGAAACAAATTAACATTCAGTAATGTTCAATGCAAAAGACAGTCGATTTAGGAGGACGAATCTCCATATCCGACCTCTAAATCTTAGCTATTTAAAAGATAATTGTGATAATAATGATCTGGTGTTATAAGAGAAAGATAATGTTGATAATAATTCAGTCAGTGGGGTGCCTTACGTGATACATGCTTGGGAAATCATGTCTCGAAAGTGACATGACTGACTGGGCAGAAGATTCTCTCGCAGTAGGTTGCCATTACTTTCTGCGGTAGACTTGTCGCCAGCCAAGGCTATAGAACCGAATCTATCCTTATATTTAACCCATAACTGAAGGGAAAAATGCGGATTGATCCCAAGGTTATTTGCGCGTAAGTGAATGCAACGAATTTGACTGGAATTCGACCACGGCTACTCCGAATTCTCGTTCCGAGTCGATATCCACTGCACTAAAAAATTACCTATTCTATAAAACGTTGATAATAATTATCTGCCCTATAAAAGAACGATGATGTTGATAATAATCATCTGGTATTATTCATATAGAGTTCTTCAAACGCAGTGAAACAGTAAATGCACATTTATACGTTCGGCAGCTGCAACCTGTCCATAAAAAGTAAATGTGCACCGTGCTTATCAAAAGAGAAAAATGTTTCTCTACAAGAGGACAACGCAAGATCGCATACCGAAAGAATAGCACAATAATTTCTGTTGAAACTTTGTTAGTTGGTTCTAAAACCTTCCCCACCACATTCTCCTGACCACCATGCACCAGCCGATTGTTCTGAATTTTCGATCGTTGCAAAACACATTAAGCGAGAAAAAAGTGTTCTGTTGAAAACAAGATCTAATTGTTTTCGAAAAGCATTTTTAAAAAAGGACAAAACAAAAAAAGTGGGTAGATATGATGCAGCAAACCACCGGAAATGTCCGCGAAAGCAATACATTGTGCCTCCTGGACCTCAAAGCCGATCTCAAGTGGAACGACTACATTGAATCAAGAGCTAAACCAACTGCTAGGAAAGGCGTGTCAACTGTGTCGGGCCAGAAAGTTTTTCTCTTCTGAATTCATCTTACACATCTAATCTAAACTTATTCATAAATGGAACTTTGCGTGTGTGTGTGTGTGTGTGTCCGTTACCTATAGACTCCGAAACGGCTGAACCGATTTTCTTGAAAATTTACACAGCTATATTCTGAGCGTATGCGAGTGTTCTTAGCTAGGTTTTGAGTCGAGGTACCCCGATAAATATCGAAAATCGATAATCGAAAAAATCGGGTTATAGAAGGAATGGTCCGATTTTAATCAAATTTGATACACTCATAGACAAAGCCATAAGAAACGATATTCAGAATCTCCAAGGTTGCAGTTCTTAAAATAGTGCAGACAATAGATAATATATATATATATATATATATATATATATATATATATATATATATAAAAGGCAAGATATCTGTGTGTGTGTGTTTGTTTATCTGCCTGTATGTCTGTTTTTTTCAGCCGTTTTATTTTATCCATTCATTTTTCTTTCAGTCTACGGTTTCGCTTTAACTGGAACCAACTATTGCTTTTTAGTCTTTCGTGCCAATGTCCAAAGAGTCTGAGCTCCAGGAACATGGATTAGTTTTAAAGCTTTCATTACACCCGAGAAACGCCGGCCTATATATATATATATATATATATATATATATATATATATATATATATGGAATGAAATTCAACAAGATGATAGAATAAGTAATGAACAGGTAGAAAAAGTGGCTTTAAGCTAACGTGTTTCATTTAATAAGTTTCTTCAGAGATTCGTTAATAAGATTTAAATCTTTTTACAAAACAAACAGACAGTATAATTGAGGTTTGATTCTGTTGCTCAGATATGTGTCACTTGCAACAAAGCAAAAAAATGATCATTTTTAACTGTGGGAAACTTATGCCTGTTTATATGTCTGTGTGCCACGTGTGATAAAAGTAATAGATGTATATTTTAAATGTAGATATGTATAAATGTCTGTTTAACTGCATTTATGCGAAAACAATACACATACCAAGTGTATGTAAACGATGGACGATTTTTTTAAAATTATATATATGAGAAAAATCATGGTTGGTTTAATGTTTAAAGTGCGTGTTCATAAATCAGTAACTTTAGTATGTGCCTGAATAATAAAACGAAATTCGCTTCTGTTTAAAATTCTAGCGAAATAATGCATACAATTATGAAGCACACTTTTCATAAATAAATAAATAAATTTTGAAACTTGTTGAAGGTTGGAATCTTTTAATGAAATAATATATATTGAACTACTAAATATTTAAGTTTTTTTTTAAATATGTTACAATAATATAATCAAGTATTATAAATAATATTTAGAAAAATTAGAATATACGTATATGAAAGTATATTATGTCATTACACTATAGCCATTGTAGTTATATTAAAGTAATATATTATATTATTACAATATTATAATTAAGCAATATAAATAAAATTTAGAAATACTAAATTATATACGTATATTAAAGTATTAGGTATAATAAAAATTTAGCGATTGGAAACTTACTGAAACTTAGAAGTAAATATTATAATTAATAAATTATAGGAAAATAGAGAAAACTATTAAAAAAATAAAATATTACAAAAACATGCATAAACAATATATACATAACACAAATACATAACAATACATATGCATACAACAACTTGTACAAGATTGAGTTTCTTGTCATAAATCAATTACTTGTATTGGCCATACTACCACTTCCCTGAATAGACGCCTTACATGCCACCTTTCTAGTAATATTGGTGCAAGAAAAAACATTTTTTTTAATCATATCACCCCGAGCAAGGCGGTAACGCCACTGATGTGCAGGGGGCTACGTAAGAGTGAAAAGATTGGGAAAGAGAAAGCCGGAAACCACATCCTAAACAGGGAACAAGGGATGAGCCAATAGACGAGGGTGGAGTGTGAACCGGGCAATAGTTTAGTCTATCTACTCCAATTGTTTCGTCTATCTACTCCAATTATGAACCCATACCTTACAAGAACCCTTAAGAAAGAATTTTGTTAAAATACAAAAATTGTATTCAAATCAAAATATCAAAGAGACCTTGCTATAAGGGAGGTACTATATATCAAACAATTTCTCCTGCCATCAATCTTGCACTATTTAACAGTGGAAATGGAGTTTTGAAAGTTTTTTAAAAATAAACAGACGCTCACATGATGCCCGCTACGCGTATCACGTGACAGCTTTCAAGACTCTTCTTAAAAAAATCACTACAACGACAATTACATTACAGTCATAACATCCTTGAAAATGGCCTGTGAAGAGACTGAAAGCTCTTGGAAAATTGAAACTTATGGAACATATTTAGTTCCTTATCTCCAGCAAAAAGGAAACATGTAAGATTATTGGAAAAATTAAATCAAAAATTAATAAAATCTTCCTTGACGGTAGATTTTAACGATCATGTTTAAATGAAAGATTGCTGCCCAAATATTCATTAATATATATATATATATATATATATATATATATATATATATATATATATATATATTGAATCAAAAATGAATTAACTAATTTGTAGATATTATATAGTACATTATTAACATATATATTAATAAGAAATAATGTTAAGGAGAAAATAGTTATAATGTAGATTATTACTAATTCTCAGATAAGATTTTTATGCCTGTGTTTATCTCCTGGGTAATATATTATGAGGGTTGCTGTTAATATACCATGAACGAAACCTTTAAACAGACATTTGTGCACAGTTACATTTAAAATACACATCTATTGCTTTTATTACATGTGACATAAATGCATATAAACAGGTATATTTTTCTTATATTTAAAATTTTAAGGCCGTGTTTTATTAACAAATCTCTGGAGTAGCTTAATAAAGTGAAGCATGTTAAATTAAAGACGGAGGGGCGGGTCACCGTGTCAGGCCAGGAAGTTTTTCTCGTCAGAATCCATCTTTCACAATTACAAATCTACCATTCTTCTGTGAATTGAATATTATTGCCATCACTAGTCGGGTGATCCTGCTATTCATCTCAGAGTTCATCTCAGAGTTCATCTCAGAGTTCTCGACAAAATCTAAAAGAGGATTTGCAATGTAATCGATCCACATTGATCAGGGTAGGTGTGAAAGATTATTGGAAGACATTGTTCGTTTTGTTTCAATTAATTTGCACAAAGTTGCGACATCGGAATAATTTTTCCTAAATTTAATTAACAAGCATTTCAACCATTCCTTTACCCTAAAAAGTATCAACAGCAGAAACAATGTTAAGTTATAGTTATGTCACGAATATCGACAAATATATATCAAAATACAACAATACGATATCAAACACATGTCTAACCTGCAAAGATAACAATATCTCTACTACAGACAATTCGAATCTTACTGAAAGCAATTGTAACAGCTGAAAAATAAGACCCGCCCACTAAATGGGCAGTGCATGACTGAAATTATAATCTTTAGAGCTAGTATCCATTCCGATGGCAATGTTAAATTTTATTTTGACTCTATTGAAAAGCAACAAAAATACGGATATTACATTTATAAATTAATTTAAGTAATAGTAACTCCAGTAACAGTACTGCTTTCTTAAAATATTTCTTGCAATTAAAGAACAGCAACAAAAACACAATTAATATCTGGGACCTCATCGCAAAAAATACAAAAATAACAAATCTTATAATGGAATAAAAAAATGTAAATGTATGCCTTGTAGAAAGACTTGTTATTTAAAAAAATCAAAATAACATTAATTTACTAAACAAAAGAAATGAATTAATGACTTTGTGCAAGCATAGAAACAAATATCTACTAAAATACGTTGACCAGGATTAACTTAGATTCTCCGATGTAACTTTATTTATTTATGCATTTATTTAGATATTTTATTATTATATTATTTTTGTTTTATTTTTATTTATTTATTATTTTATTATTATATTATATTATTGGGCGATTTTTTCATCAACGTCTTTAGTCTTTCTATGAAAATAAAAAGAAGTATTCCCTCTTGACCCAGAAGAAAAAAACATGTTACTTTTGCTCTAAAAATATCCTACCTATTAATTTATCTTTTCAGATTTTACTTCCCAATTTCATGTTTAAATTTTACTCAGAATTAAATGAAATGATAAAATTAAAAAAATAAAAGCAGCATCACAGACTTATGAATGACGCGAGAACCAAAAATCAAAATCCCGAATGGTTAGTTCATAATGATTGTATAGAGCATGAAACACGGAGTCGTGTGTGTATGTATAAATATGTATATAGTGTCTATATATATATATATATATATATATATATATATATATATATACATAGTTAAGTTAAGTTAAGTGGCTAAATAAGTAAAATAAAAGTCCTATAAGGCAAACAAGTAATATAAACACCCAAAGATTGCTGAAAGTCTTGAAACAAAGAATGGTGCGTAAAAAACGTAGGATAATATGTATATTTATTAATATATATATATAATATAACATAATATATATATATATATATATATATATATATATATATATATTAACACTTGAACAATATTTTCATACATATGTGTATTCCTATATATATATCTATATATGATTGAACTTATATATATATATATATATATA